>PVIJ01001353.1:0-25502 GCA_004024925.1 Scalopus aquaticus
CAGCCACATGCAAAAAAATGAAGCTAGACTACTACCTCACACCCTGCACAAAAGTCAACTCAAAATGGATAAAAGACCTGGATGTAAGACCTGAAACCATAAAATGCATAGAAGAAAATATAGGCAAAACTCTACATGACATACATCTCAGCAAAATCTTGAAAGACACATCCCTCAAAGCGAAGGAAGTGAAAGACAATATAAACAGATGGGATTATATCAAAATAAAAAGCTTCTGTACAGCAAAAGAGACATTAACCAAAACTAATAAATTACATTTTTAATGGATGTGTGTAGGTGCTTGTATAAGTTAGTTGTGGAACTGTTGTTCTATTATCACGAATGAGTACAGCAGAGTCCGTAGTTGCTTTATCTGTCTTCTATCTGTTTCTTACTCTGATGATATCTGTAGCAACCAAGATACATAGTTGCTAAGCCATCACCTCTCACATTAAACTACATGAAAGAAAAATGAGGCCCTTGTTCCTTCTCTGTAAGACGTATTATAAGCATTACAGTGTTGTGGGTATGAAATATGTCACATATGTAAAACTGGAGGTGTGGATTAAATGCTGAGATTTTGACAGACTAAGCAACCAGACCAATGGTTTCTTTGAAAAATTATAACTTGATTTCTGTCTTTGCAATATCCCCATATACAATACATATTACAGTCTGGAGTGTGGGGCAGGTAAAAAAAGAAAGTAGTGACATTCAGGTTAAAAAAAAATAATGAATCAACAAAGCTTTGTGGAATTATATAGGGTTTAAGTGTACGTCATTATAAGTCAACATCTATATAAACTATATTATGGTCACCACCAAAAGACCAGTTTCCATCCTTCACCATATAATCAACCCCTTTCACCTTAGCTACCCACCTTCATCCCTCCCTTCCTTCTAATAACCGCTATTTTGTTATTATGGTCTGAATTTGTTTTTTGCTTTGTTTACTTGTTAGTTGTGTTTCTTTATTTTCCACATATGAGTGATATTGTGCAGTGTTTATCTTTCCTTGTCTGATTTATTTCACTTAGCACCTTCTGTTTCTGCGTCCTGGTTGGGAACAGTAGAATAATTGGTTTAACAGACTGAGCTGCTGACCAGGCCTGGGTAATTTTGCTCACTGCTGCAGATATAAGCTGAAAGAGAAAAGGGCAGAAGAAAATCATAAAGCTTCCCCCTTCTCCACCCTAGATGTATGCCCTTTGGGTACTGCTTTCTTAATTATTTAATGTATCTATGCAGCATTTTATTATCATTTATCAATATTTTGATTTAAATAAAGTCACCGTTTAAAACAATGCATGTTAACCTCATGTATCAAATGCTAACCATGTATGATCATTTCATTTTATTTATTTTTTAAATTTATTTTTGCATAGAAAAACTGGGGTATAGACCAGAGGTGCAGGGGGTGAGAGGATACACCAGAGACAGAGTGGGGAACAGGACAGGTGTATCTACTCCAACACACTGCTGAAGGGAGCAGAGGGTGAAACAGGAGAGGTCTGCTGTGCCATGTGTATTTACTCCCTGGCCAGGGATTGAACTCAGGCCATGGAAGTGATAGCTCTGAGACCTAACCCCTAGGCCACCCAGGAGGCCCCCATGATCATTTTAAAGTACTAGTATTTCTAATACCATTGAGAGGAACATATAACCAACCAGTTGATCTGGAGTAGACACAGTCACCTACCATTCTTCATTACACATGCATTTATTCTGCCTGAACTTACTTCATCAAGATTGCCAGTACTAAACTTTATGCTGTTTTTTTTTTTAATTTTTATTCTTTATTACTTACCAAAAGGAAGACAGGGATGTTGGTTTGTCCCCTTGCCTTCTATCTAAATCCACTAGTTACTGGTACTCAGTAGGCACTTTATTAATATTTAATGACATAATGTTAAAATATGTTATGTCTTGCTGTGTACCATGTTGAATATAGTCTTGGAACATTTAGTTGCTGTATTGTCTTTGATATTGATTAGTCAATTACTCTCATCCTCTTTGAGCCTAAAAAGGCATCTTGACTACCCATGTGGGCCTGTGACAGACAGTAGTGACCACCTCTCCAGCATCTACCCCACTCACTGCTTTGGAAGCTTGAGTTGGGGGGCAGTGACCTCCACCAGGATAAGTTCAAAAAGCCGAAGCTACCCATTCATCTGATCACATCATACTTTTGAAAAAGGTAAATGACCCATGTGCATTAGTGAAACTGAAGGATCTCAGAAACTTAAGGGGTCTGGAAAATATTTCTTACTCTTTAGAAATTTCAATAAATCAATATTTTTCCCCCAAGATAGTGTAATGGAGAGGACAATAGGAAGAAATCATAAAGCCTGTCTTGGTACTATCACCCTTCCAATTTTTGCTTTGTGAACCTTAATAGATTCTGTAGTTTGTTTGAGTTCATATTTGCCAAATGCAAAATAATATAACTACCGTCACTGTAAAATTTATATAGTTGTTCTGGAAATTGAGAAAAATCATAGTACAATGATCTACAAAGTATAAAATGCAAATATATCCTTTGTTTCTTTAAAAAAGTTAAAATGCATCTGAAGAGGTGTGAACCTATACTTCCAAATCATATACAGTGTTGCCTTAATAAAATATGATGGCTTAATAAAATATGATACTATTTTAAAAAGTTCAAATAGATAAAACTGGAAACGTGTAGCCTGGTATCTGTGTGCCTAGGTGCATGCAATTTTCATAGCCTACATGCATTTGTCTGTCTTGGTCTACTGTGCTCAGGGGGCAGTTCTTGGAATTGGGGAACAGACTAGAGTGAATATGTACAGTTATGTCCAGAATTGGCAAAAGACAGTTTGATGTGTGCTCATTCATTCCACCTGTCTTCTTGGTGGATTCCTACAACCTTTAACATTGTTTCAAGGTATGTAGCTGGCAGTAATTGAGAAAGCAAAAGATCTATTTGTAAACAAAAGATCTGTCTTCTGTTTTAAAAAATGTTATGCCTCTGCTTTAAGGTCAGACAATTCAGGCTACCCGCATCTCTACTTCTCTCTTCAGTTTGTTTTACAGATAGTTGAATTACCTTTTCAGTTGCAAACTTCAAAATATCCGACATTAGAGAATGGTTATTACACATGAGAAAATATTATGCAACCGTTAAGTGATTCTTGAAAAGAGTTTTAGCAGCAGGGAATTGCTTTTGCTATTACAGTAAGTGAAAAAATGCAGGATCTCATTAGGATCTCCACAGTTTGGATTTTGGAACATGAATGAATTCAAAGAGGTTTACTTAGGGACTCACTTTGTGGTTACTGGAAACCACACATAATTTATAGTCCAGAATCATCCAGGTATATATTCTTCTTAGGTCAGAACTCTAGCAGTCCACATCTATAATTTCTTCTATTTTACAACCCAAAACTCTGCTTGAAAGCTGTTCTTGAGAACCGCACAGAATCTAGTTTGCATTTCATTTAAAATACTATACCTAAAATTCTAACTATGCCTAAGCACATTTCATATCTATGCTTATATTATTAGACTATAATACAGTATATCTAAAACTACTAAATCTAGAGTCTCAGTAAAGTCACAATATTGAACTTTCTAGTATTTTAAACACTCTTTTACATGTTGACAATCAGAAGATAATCCAAGAACTCAGTTCTAATAGTTTTTAAGGTTTTTTTGGTTCTGTTTTGCTTGTTAATTCCAGAATCAACTTCTACATAGCATTTACTTATCTTGCGTAAAATCCCACTTCTAAAGGTTCCTTCTCTGTATCTCTGACACCCACATTCATAGCTGCTATGTGACCTATTCCCTAAACTCCAGATCTAAATATTTAGCTTCCTTCTATAAACCTTAAAGGCATAGATTGTGGTTTCTATTATTCACCTTAGTGCTCTAAATGCAGAACTGTGCTTTGAATTCTTGTCCTAAGAGTTTTCTCACTGAATCCCAATGCATTCTTGTCATCAGCATCCAGCTCACCATCAATTTCCAACTGGAAATGAATATTTTATTCACACCTCTTTTTATCATCTATATATAACCAATCATTCCATCAGGCAAATGCAAAATTCTCAGGACCTTTGGTTTCCCCTGCCACCACTGCTATCTTGTTTCAGGCCTTCAGTCTTTCTTTCCCAGACAAGTGTCTGACTGACTTTTTCTTTTGCAGTTTTTTCCTTCAAGTGATTTCCAGATGAATCTACCAAGTGCACACCCAGTCCCATCATATTTTAAAGTACATCTTGCATAAATGTCCTTTTCTTCCCCAACATATCATATTTTGTATATATTCCTCACTTTGGCACACACTGCTCTTGAAACTTCTTTTCTCACATATTCACTGTCTCAGTAGCTATACTAAACATCTCCTGGTTCTACACATCAGTGAGCACAGTAAACAAACATCCCAGCCCTAACGGATTTTTCATTCCAGCTAAGGGGTTAGAAAATAACCATAATGGATAGTGATACTAGAATATGGTTGTTACAAAGAGGGTCGACAGTTGAGGGTGAAGTTAGGACTACCGTAGGTTTTGTGGAAAATCATCCGACATGTGAACAAATATTTGAAAGAGATAAAAGAAGGAGCAATGTAGAGGTGTGGGGGAAGAATCTTCCAGGGAAAGTAGACAGGCTAGGCCAATGTGGGTAGACTTCAGACAAGTGATGGAGAGTCATTATGCAAATAGAGCTTGCACTCAGAGAGACTTGGAGAGCCTCTGAAGGATTTGAGAAGAGATTTATCTGATGAACCCTTTAAAAATAACACTCTGGTTACAGTACTGAGAAACACAGTAAAGAGGCAATGGTGGAAGTGTGGTCTCACCAGGAGACATAATTGCAATTGCAATAATCCAGACAAGAGTTACTTGCAGCAACATTGTGGGAAGGCATCAAGGAGATGATGATAAATGATCTGACCTAGATAAAAGATTTTGAAGAAAGTGTCAAAGATTTGCTGATAGTGGAAGATGGGGAGTGAGAGAAAGGATGGTTTCCAGGATTTTTTATGGAGCTGCTGGAAAGATAGGTTGTCTTTAAATGAGGTGGGGAAGATAGTGAAAGAGCAGTTATGAAAAAAAGGAATAGGACTTCCCATTTGAACATTTTACATTAAAGATGCCCGTTTTGCATCCAAGATGAAATACAAGTAGGTCATTTAACATACAAGTCAATTTCAGAAGAGAGATCCAAGCGAGAGCTATAACTTTAGCAAACGGCTTACATTTAAAACCATAGGACTCAGGACATCACTACAGGAATGGGTGTAAATAGAAAAACGAAGTGTCCAACGACTGAGTCCTCATGTACTCACAGAGATAAAAGTGAGTTTGATAACAAGAAAGCAGCAAAAGACAAGGATAACCAGTAGTGCCCACTGTGTTAGGAGGAAAATTAAGAGCGCTTTCTAGGACATGTAGGTGGAAATATTTTTTTTTCCAGGAAGAAGGAATGACCTGCTTGTGTTAAATGCATTAATCTACTTTGGTATAAATCATTTTCTGGTCTTACCACTGAGATGTTACCTAATGTATATTTATCTTTGAACTGATGGTAATAGTGACGATTCATGAATCATGCTGTACTATTTCCTCCCCATGTACAAGCTTTATTTACAAAAGAAATGATTTTCTCTCAACACTTCACATATGAAGCCCTTCTTAAGTTTTAATTACGTGCATTACCTAACTCTTATATTGCTATTGAAGGGAAAAAGTAAGTAGAAATAAAGCATGCTATGCACTGAATGCTCCCCTCCCCACCCTTACACCCCTACCAACACATACAATTCATATGTTGAAGTCTTAAATTCTCTATGTGATGGTATTAAGAGTTGTGGTTTTTGGAGGGTGACTAGGTCATGAGGGTGGGGGCATGGTAAATGGATGTTAGTGCCTTTCTACAAGAGACCCCAGAAAGTTCCCTTGCCCCTTCTGCCACGTGAGATTACAGAGGACAGCTGTCTATTAATGTAGGCCTCAACCAGACACTGGATCTCTTGGCGTTTTGATATTGGACTTCTCAGCTCTAGAATTGTGAAAAATGAAACTTTGCTGTTTAAGCCACCCAATCTATGGTATTTTGTTAAAGCAGACCAAATAGACTAAGAGAAAAAATAATAGTTCTGGGCCTCCCTGGTGGCACAAGGGGTTGAGATTCAGGACTATGAAGCTGACAGGTTTGATCCCTGGCAGGGAGCTTCCCACATGGCGCAGCAGACCTCTCCTGCCTCGCCCGCTGCTCCTCTCAGCAATGTATTTCCGTCGATCTGCCTGTTCTGCTCCCCACTCTGTCCCTGGTGGGTGTTTTCACCACCACCACCACCACTTCCCCTGCTCTTCTGTTCTGCTCCCCAGCTCTTGTATGCATAAATAAATAAATTAAAGTAATATATAATTCTAGGGCCTCCCTGGTGGCACAGTGGTTAGGCACTGCGCTGTGGTGCTGTCAGCAGTGGCGACGTGAGTTCGACGCCTGGCCGGGGAGATCCTACACGGCGCGGCAGACCTCTCCTGCCTCGTCCGCTGCTCCTCTCAGCAGTGTTTCCATCGATCTGCCTGTTCTGCTCCCCACTCTGTCTCTGCTGAACCTTCTCACTGCCCCATGCCTCTGGTCTGTACCCCAGCTTGTATGCATAAATAAATAAATCTTAAAAAAAGCATTATATTTCAAATATATATATATGTATAATTCTAAAACCAACAGTATGATTATAACTGTTCATCTAACTTGTATGTAAGTTTTCACATGATAAACATAATTTCGTTGCGTACATACATATATTTTTGAGAAGGAATGTAAAATAGTTTCCTTTGGGTGAGTTTCTATTATTAATACGTAGGTATCCAAAGTATTTGAGAAGTTCCACTTGACATTCTATTCTAACGAAGAGACTGGTTTCTCCTGTTATTTCTTTATAATTTATACATACATTAGTCAAGAAATTATGTTACTATCACTATGTTGGGGCTCAAATTTTCCCAGAGGTGAGCAGCAGAACTACTTTCTGTGGGTCTGCTAAACTTAAGCAGCCTGTTTGACCACCAATTGTTATCTACAGTTCTGCATTCCTGTACGAGGTCAGAGCTGCCCAATTAACTAAGTCATAGCAAAACCTTACGAGGTGCCTTTCAATATCAACCAGAAACAGAAAACTAGATCACTCTGGGAAGGTTCTGCACCTCGAGGTATGACTGGGAAAGCCCAGGGGGGCTGACGATGGGTGCATAAAGCGTACTTCTGACTTAGGCATCACGAGGTATGACTGGGAACGCCCGGGGGCCGAGGACTGGTGCACGACAAGGGACCCCAGAGCTGATCAGTGGAAAGCCTTGTTGATAAGATTAGAATCATACAGGAGGGTTTGGGGTATAATTTCAATTACAACATTTGGTGGCTAAACAGATAAGAATCATCTGGTCAGCAGACTCATGTCCCCAGAAGCCCCTAATGACAGGACACTTTCTTTAGTTTTACCTATTTTTTCTCCTGGTCCTCCTGACCTCTGTAACTGATGTTGTATGATAATTCTGAGAATAAAAAGGCCAGGACCTCGCTCACTGAGCAGCATCCTGCATGTAGCCTGTTCCACGACACCCGTGTATCAATGTGGTGTTGCTCCCGTCGCAACAACTTTCAACTACTTTCCTGTGTCCTTTTGACATATTCTCATGATCTTTGACATAAAAAATATTTGCAATTCACATTGTAATTTTCTGCTCCTACCTCAGCCTTTTAATCAGCGATTTCTTTAGGGAACCCCTTTCCTTTTTGTGGAGAGCGGTATTTAGAAACCAGGATCTAGGTTTTAGGTGTGCCTATTGTTACAGAAATATTGCTGCATGTCGACCCTTTCAGAGAACAGTGTTAGGAAATACATGTCTGTATATACAAATACATGTGTGTGCAAAGTATATAGGCACATAAGCAACATCGAAATCTATATTTCTACATAATTTTTAAAAAGATTTATTTATTTATGCATACAAGCTGGGGTGCAGGGCAGAGGTGTGGGATGGTGAGAGGCTTCACCAGAGACAGAGTTGGGGAGCAGAACAGGCCTATCGACTGAAGTACACTGCTGAGGGGTGCAGCGGGCGAGGCAGGAGAGATCTGCTGAGCCATGTGGGAATCTCCCTGGCTGGGATTGAACTCGTGCTGCAGTGACTCTGTATAGCTTCATAGTGCTGCGCTTAACCTGCTGTGCCACCAGGGAGGTCCTCTACGTAATTTATATACCTATTGAAGGCCATGATTCACCCCTCTATACCTCTAATACCAGTCCAACACCACTCTGTTCATTTTAATTTTCTTCCTTTCTAGTCCCTTCTCTGATAGTGGAATATCATGGTTCCTAATGTCCTCATCATATTTTCTTGCGCATTTAGCACCCCTGTGCTTAACCAACCCCTTCCACTACTTCTATGCCCAAGCATCTTCCACACTCCATGTGGACGCCCTCCTCAGAAACCCAGGTGGTTGCTGCTCCTCCTTTGTGTTGACACCTTGCACAGACTCAGAGCTTCTTGGTAGGTCCTGGCAGCACTTCTGTGAGAAGCTTTGTCACCCCATGCCAGCCCTCCATGAGCCCTGCACTGGGGATGACAGTTTTACATTGCCTGGATTCCAGAAGACCTGCCAGGCTGTGGCCATACCACCTCTTTACAGGAACTCCTCCCCACCCCATGGAGATTCTGACATCTAGTGCCAGGCTGAGAGAAAGAAGAGGAGAGAGGGAGAAAAGGGAAAGAGAACCAGGGAGGAGGAAAGAAGGAATAATTTTCATGTGTTATAAAATATTGCTCTTATTTTCCCCCCAAATATTTTAAAATATAAAAAACATTTAAAACATACAAACTCAAATGTCATAGAAAAACAGGTGGCCGACAGGCAGGATTTGGCCTGCCAGTCATAGTTTTCCAACCCTTTGTCTATTTAACAGCTTTGAACCAAAAGACAAACAAATAAAAAGTCACTTAATTTTTTAATTTATACTTTATTCTTTGTTATCTAAATGACTTAAGATTTTAATTCTTGGGCCTCCCTGGTGGCGCAGTGGTTAAGCACTGCACTGTGGAGCTGTCGGCAGTGGCGACGCGAGTTTGACGGCCCGTGGGGGAGAATCCCACATGGTGCGGCAGACCTCTCCTGCCTCACCCGCTGCTCCCCTCAGCAGTGTATTTCTGTTGATCTGCCTGTTCTGCTCCCCTCTCTGTCTCTGGTGAATCCTCTCACCTCCCCACGCCTCTGGCCTGTACCCCAGCTTGTATGCATAAAATAAATCTTTAAAAAAAGATTTTAATTCTTTAATGTTTATTTAACATTTCCATCTATTTTTGTGAATGATTTTTTCTATCTTGCGTTAAAAGGTTTTTCTTTTATTTAATGAACGTGTATTGTACAACCATTCGTATAATAATATAACAAAACAACTCGATCCATATTAGTTCCACACTTAATAAGTAACATAAGTAGAGGTAAGTGCTTCTATGTTTAACAACCTAGTGGACAAATTAGCTCTCATACCCTTCCAAGGGAAAACATTAAAAAAAAAAAAATGCTGGGTTAATTGTGTTTTGAAATATGTCACTAAATTAGAGAAGTAGCAGGACTCAACAGAAATCTGAAAACGATTTAAAGGACCTCAAAGGGTCGATTAAAATATGTGAAAGCAAGTTTAGTCCTTTGGGGATTATCTGCCAACTCTTTGTGATCTAAAGCTTCTGTTGTTATTCTTGACTGGGCACAAGGAGATGGAATCCACAACGCTCTTCTGAGCAAAGTGCTAGCCCTCAGGAGCTATATTCTAAGGAAAGGATGAGTGTGAATTAAAGTGGCTTGACTTGACCTGGACTCTGTGGGAGAAAAATAAACTCCCATGGGTATTTGTAAGCCAGAGATGGATTTTTCACCCATCATAACATAAATTCATACTGCTTACATGGTTGAAAAGCTGGTATTGAGAGTTTCTAAAAGCAAATTAACATTGTTTCACAAGCCTGTATGTGATTCAAAGAAACAGGATCGCACCTCCTCAGAAGCACATCACCACACTACACTACACACACCATCAAACTACCCACAGTCCTTAGTCCATTAGGCTCCCCCTCTCCCTCTGTTAACCACAATTAACCACAATTCCAAATTCAAATATTTTTAGGATTTGTTACTGGTTTTTTTTTTTTGTTTCACTCTTTTTTCTTTATATTCCACATTTAAGTGGAATAATCCAGTACTTTCTTTTTCCTTCAGACTTATTTCACTTAGTATTGTCCTCTCCATTTCCATCCAAGTTGTTGCAAAAGGCAAGAGTTCATTTTTTAAAAAAAAATGTTGAGTAGTAGTCTACTGTGTTTACATACCATGTCTTTTTAACTAATCTGTTGTTGGGTATTTAGGTTGTTTTCATAACTTGGCTATTTTAAATAGTGCTGCAGTGAACATAGGAGTGCATATATCCCTTTGAATTAGTGTTTTGGCATTCTTTGGGAACTGCTGTCTGGTACAGTAGATCTATTTTTAATATTTTGAGAGAACTTCGTACTGTTTTCCAGAGGAACTGGCCCAATCTACATCCCCACTAACAGTGTATGAGGGTTACTTTTTCTCCATGTCCTTGCCAAAAACAGCAAAAACACTCTTTAGAATAAAGAATAAAAATAGAGTCATCATGCTTTCCAAACTCACACTATAAATATGAAGTGGTAGTAATGAAAATAGCTTGGTATTAGAATAAAAATGAGAGACAAAGGAGTGAAACAGAATTAAAAACACAAAAATCAAACAACAAACAAGTGTTGAAGAGGGTATGGAGAAGACATGGTCATTTATATGCTGTAGGTGGAAATGTGAATTGGCGCAACCAACCATTATGGAAAACGGATTGGAGAGGCCTCAAAAAATTAGAAACATGAATTTTATATGATCCAATTATCCCACTTCTGGGTGTTTATGTCCATAATACAAATACACTAATTTGAAGATATAGGTGTACCATCATGTTTATTGTGACATTATTTACAGTAGTCATGAACTGGAAACAACTTAAGTGCACAACTACTGACAAATGGATAAATAAGATATGGCATGCAAATATATATATGTATATATGTGTAATATATTCCACATGTAATATATATAATATATATATACTTTATATATAATGAAATATTATTTAGCTATAAAAATATGAAATCCTGTTATTTGCACCAAAATGGGTGAACCTAGAGGGTGTTATGCTTAGTGAAATAAGCCAGATGGAGAAATATTAACACTGTATGATTTCATGCATATGTGTTATATATAGAAAATAAAGAAACATGAATTAAATAAAACAAAAATAAGGTTTTGGACTGTAAGACCAATAAGTAGTTACCAGAAAGGAAGAGGGGAGAGAGGTGAGTTAATTGGGACAATTGTGACAACTGAATGATGAATGAAGGATAGAATGAAAGATAGACATTTAGAGGTGAACTTGATTTAATATATATAGATGTTGATTTTCAGTGATGCACACCTGAAACTTATAAATGTTATAATGCAAAGTTGCTTTAATTAAGAAAAAGATAATTTCCATGTAAGCTCTCATTAGCTCAGTGTGATCCTATTTATTCATAGTTTGTATTCATCATACTTTCCCTGGAAATGTATTTAAAATTTTCTCATTCATTTAGCTTTGTCATTATGTGACATCGTTTTCTGTCCTTTGCCATTTTATTGTTGAGATTAAAATATTTTTATCATCTATAAGCTGCCTATATATTAGATGCATATTATAAATATTTCCCATTTTATCAATAGTTTTTACAATATATGATGTTATGCTGCAAATGCCTTTAACTTTTTAGTTTTAGGAGCTCAGGCTATCATTGTTTGTTGCTTAAACTTCCTTTTATCGAATTTATTCTTAGAAACTTAGCTCTCCTAAAACATTTATTTTCTAGACAGAATTAAGTTCTCCATTAAAATTTAACTCTGTCTTATAGTCCTTCTCTTATGTTTACAGGTAGGAATTAACATTTAACATTAATAATTTAAAAATGTAATTCCATGAAACACAAGATATGTTTGTAGCATTTATTGTGTGCTTATTGAGCAAGTGGTACTGTTTTACATGCAATGCTTACTTTAATCCTTCCAACAATCCAGTTATATAATACTGTTATTAATATCCTGCATTAGAAATGGAGAATGTGCCCTGAGGGGTACACATATCTAGCCTCTGATGAGAGATCTAGGGAGTTGGGGAGCCAGGATTAGAGCCTGGTCAGTTTTCTCCATGCCACTAAGCATGAGGCCCAGGTTCCAGTGTCACACAGTTCTCAAATAGTTGTGAGGGTGCTATCTGTAGAGTTAATGTTAAAGTGCTGCTTTCTTTATTATACCTAAATTCTTACATAAATTGTAGTCTGTTGATGTTGCTGTTCCATTTTTCATTATTTAAGAAATATTTTTTTAATTTAGCTTTGTTTGTTCTTTGACCCTTTTATTTCTCTGTATTCCACATATGAATGACACAATCCAGTACTTGCCATTCTCCTTCTGGCTGATTTCACTTAGCATAATACCTTTTTGTTCCATTCTTACCGAAAATGGTAAGAGTTTATCTTTTTGATAGCTGAATAATATTCCTCGTGTGTGTGTGGGGGTGTGTGTGTTTGTGTGTGTGTGTGTGTACCCACATCTTCTTAATCTATTCATCTGTTTTGGGGCAGTTGGGCTGTTCCTATATCTTGGCTACTATAAACAGAGCAGGTGTGAGGTGGGGAAAGGAGTAAAGGAAGGACAAAAACAAAGAAGGGAAAAGTACAAGGTTCTATGATGGTGGAATATGGGTTTCTTGGTTGTGGGTGTACTATGGAAACAATCCCTGAAGGGGGGACTCCTACACTTCTATAATGCAAATAATGATGTAAACCAATATCAACTGAATAAAAATAATTATAAAAATAAAATATTAGTAATTCTCAAAGTGGTCATGCTAAATGCCACTCTGTATTAAGCTTTTAGTATTTCTCAACTTTTGAAACTGCGTTTTTCTTTGAATTTCATTTACTCCTTATTGATAATTTTTTTCTTTATTTATTTACTTAAATTGAGGTAATATTGGGATTTACCACCACCAACTCACTCATATTCCACCACCATAGGCCAAGGTGCTTCTTATCCCTCCCCTTCCACCATTGATGTTGTTTTGGAAAAAATATAATATTCAGTTAATTTAGTATCTAGTTATACACTTGTCTTAGATCCTGTATGAGACCAATCTCTTAAGATGTGGGGTCACTATCTGTTGCACCTACACTGTGATTTCTCATGGTTGTTGAACAAACAATTGTGTGATTTAGTGCTTTTAAATCAGCTCACTTGAAGTTAGCTTAACACATTGTTATAAATCTTACTATGTGCCAGATTTTCTTCTAATGCATACAACTGGGTGAGGCAGAATTTATTTTGCCCCATTCTAGAAATAAAGAAACTGAGGTCTGGAGAGAACACACAGCCAATACAAGGCAGAGCCAGAATTTGAGCCAGACTAGCCTCCTCTGCCCTGCATGATCTGTGTTCATCGCGCTCTTCTCCCTGACAATGATGAGAGTGTTAGGTGGAGAGAGGTGATTGGCATTTGAATTTCTGCAGGAACCATAGGACTCCACTTCAGGTACTATCAAATACTGGTAGATCAACCTATGGGGTAAAGACTCTTGGCAAAGAAACAGCTTAAATAATGTGGAAAAAGCAGAAGCATGCCATTTGTGGAAGTCAACTAGTCACCAGTGACAGATATCTGTGGAGAAATGAAATAACTTAGGGGAAAATGTTACCGGCAAGTTGTTGTTATATATTTTAAATTATTTTAATCCCTAATTATTTATCAAGTCTCATCTATTTAAAAATCGACCTTCCTTTATCATTGCACTTTATACACATAATGTTAAAAAACAAACTGATGTCAAGCAGAAGGATTTGCATGTTAAGGTGGTCTTGTGTTTTCCAGGCAGGGGTTGCACAAGTTGTGGAAATTGCATTGTCTCAATTTTTTCAAACAAGACATCATAGTTTACCTGGCTGCCACCATTTGTCACTGCACAGCCGCTCCCCTGTTCTTTTTGTCCCAAGCTCTCTTGACCTCAGAGAAAGTCAGATGTGTACAGAGAATAGTGCAAAGCAGGCTGACCTAACAAAAATGAGGAGGGAGGTGGATTATCCAGTGAGGATGGGGGCAGAACTGGTGGTGTTATTCCGGCTTTTGCAAACCGTTTTCTACTTTGATATGCTAACACATTGTCGGAGCTTGTGTTCCTTAATTCAAGAGGAAAAAAATAAACTTTTGATGGTGCCTCAAAATTGTCTCTCGAAAACCCTTTACTTTTCAGTGTTTGACCTTTCTAAGAGGTACCATAGCCATTTTATTGTAAAGGGGGAAAGTCAGAGAGATGTCAGAGACAGAGAAAATGAAATTTTGCATCAGGCAAAATTTCTGCACAGATATCTCAGAAGGATTCATAATTCTGTGGCTGTATACAAATGATCCATTTTGTTAATCTGAATTTCTAGGGTCATTAAAATTTTTTTCTCTGGTCTAGAGTAGTTTATTACTTAGGGAGGGAGGGGGGACCAGTTTAAAACCAGGTAAGGGAAGAAAGCTGACAAAAACATAAATTAGAGGAAGAACTTAATTTAAAAAGTGTCAAAAAGGATGGATAGTCTTAGTTCAATAATAAAGCCTGGTTCAAAAGCCTTCTATCTTTAAATAAAGCGTTCAAGCACTCTATTACCTGTATACAACCAATCTTTGATTTCCAATCTAAGTCTATTTTTGCTTCTCGTGATTAGCATACAAATGTGACAAAAAGAAAAAAGTGGCTACATGCGTGACGATTAGGACATGCCTTTGACTTTAATGTCAGTTGTTTGTCAGACTAGAGGTGATGAGATAAATCACAGCTTTAGAGGCTCCTTAAAAGTAAATCTTGTCTGAAAATGACTCCTATCCATCTCCTTTTATTTGCATTCTAAGTTCATCATACAAACTGGAAGCACATAAGTGCATATTTGTTTTAAAAGAAATAAAGCACAATAACGTATAGCAACTTGCTAATGTACATGAGCAGGCAGTGAGCTGTGTATGTGTGGCGACTCTGCACAATTTCCTTCTCTGCAAAATAGGTTTGACTTCCAATATTGGACTCTTTCCTATCAAGAATGATGTGCTGAAAACAAGAAATGAGAGGGTAGTGTTGGCCACTGACTCAAGAAGACCCAAGACTGTAGGAATCTTCTTTCAGTTTTATCTCTGAGGGTGGTGTTGAAAGGAAGCACTTGTCCATGGATTTTATGAAAATGGCACCTTATTTACTCTTTGATGAACAAAAGGTAAGCCCATAACATTGCTAAGTAGGGACACACGCTAGATCCCTGCCTACTGACATATGTCTCAGTCTTCTCCAGAATCTTCTGCAAAGTGAGTGTCCCTGATTGAGAGGGGCACTGACTTGTTTCCCGGTACCCAGGCATACTGACATAACACGTTTGTTCCTTGTGGACTTTGTTTCCCACAAACAGGGCTTGACTGCAGCATCAGTGGCTATTGACTGATAGCCCCATTTACATCAAAGGCCGTTATTATGCATGAAACCACTCAAGCATCATTTGTTTCATGGAGTTCAACCTGTCCATTTTTCAGTTCCTTTCTGGTTCAGGGTCAGAAGCAAATGAAGGATCTCAGGTTGACTTCATTTGGGGGCAGTGCTACTTCTCACTTAATTTACAGCAAATCCTGTTTCAAGAGTATCATCCTTATAATACGTGAAAATGTCCTTTCCTAGTGCCTCTAGGAGGCATCAGTGAAGCCCTAGAGGGGCTGCAGCCCCTATTCACATAACATGCACATTTAAGTAGACAGATAAGCAATGCCCAGTACATACCTGGATGCTCCAAGTCATAAGCTTGTGAGCAGTGTGCACTGAGGAACATGGCCACGAGTGCAAATGAGCATGGAAAACTGACTCATGGGCCACCGTTCAAGCCCCTGAGTCAGCTTTTAATATTGTCTGAATCTTAGATTAAATGAAACAATTTTTCTGCCCTTTAATATAAGGCTTAAGATTCCATTTCAAGACAGGAAATGATTGCTATGGTTTTGGAGTTCCACTCAAAATATTACTAAAATTTGTGTAGATAGCACATTATAGTTTGAAATGATAATTATAAACAATATGTTTTTAATGCATATAATACCAATAATAAGGAATGCTGTGATCCCACTTACCAATGAGGAAACTGAGTCATCAACTGGTTTAATCAGATACCATAGGCATAATAGATAAGGAAAGAAAACCATTTCCATGTAAAGAATTCATCAAGAATCACATTCTGCATGCAAATTTAAGAAGATAAACTGTGATCACCAATTTGATGTTGGCTGCCGACCCAATGTATTGAAATCCTGGGCCAAAGCTCTCTTTTTTATTCTTTGAGCATGGAGCAGAAGCCGAAGAAAGGTATGGTGACACTTGACACGAAGCATGTCCTGTTACTTGTCACAATGGCATGTGTTGTGAGCATGTGTTATGTTTCCCTTGCTTTTCTTCTTTCACTGTGATAATCATCAAGGCCAGCTGTGGTCCAAGAAGCAAGGTCAGCAAGTCTTTGAATTCCACAGCCAGGCCCTGCAGAACACAGTGCAAAGCCTTTTGACTAAATTTGAACTTTCCCACTATCTTTTTTTTTAATAAATATTTTATTTATTTTTGTTATTCATATCTTTTACATTATTGTGTGTTCCCCATAGGTTACCCACCACCTGTTCACCTGTGGAGCCATCACCATAGTCCCCCGTGCTCCCCTCTTCCCCCCTCTTGAGCCCTTACCCTCCCCTCCTTCCCTGCTGAATGTCGCATTCTTATTTGGCTCCCCTATATTCCTGTTATAAGTGAAACCATTCGATAATTTTCTCTTTCTTTCTGGCTTATTTCACTGATCATGATCCCTTCTAGATCCATCCATGTTGCTGCGAATTGCACGTGTTTGTCTTTTTTGAATGCTATGCGTTGGTGGTATAGTGGTGAGCATAGCTGCCTTCCCACTATCTTTTATTACCATTTTGGTAACTCCAAAGAATTATGAAAGTTAGATGAGGAACTAAAATACTTCATATATGATGTTGCAGAATTGAGGCTTCTGCTACTTCATACATGTAACAAAACCACACTAGGGATCTATAGGGATGTATAAATATCTATACATAGAACTCAAGGTCCAGAGGGAGCACATGTAATTCTTACATGTATTAACTTCCATCCTCCTGTAGAGATTGTTGAGGCCATTGTAGTATGTTTGATTTGGTGAGTCCTGTGTGTCTATTTGTTCATAGGAAAGAGGCTAGAATCACTTCATTATACACAGATCCCATATCTGAGATTTTCCTCCTTTATTTGAAGGGAGGTGACAGACTTGATTGACAACGTAATTTCTAAACAGCGTCTCGGTATTACAAAACCAAGCCTTTTGTATTTGTCTGCTTGAGGAATGAGGTTTTGTAGATGAGTCCTATCATTTAAAAATGCTCAATTGTAAATCTGAATAAAAGTAAAAACAATTAAACTCAATAGACACACATTGGAGTTAAATGCCTTCTTCAGTATTCCCAGTGATCACTGAAAGGAATGTGGAGCCAAGACTGTTCCCTATAGGACCGTGTGTCAGTGACTTATTCATTTTATGTTAATAATATTGTAGAGCCCAGAGGGAGAAGATTCTGTTTGACAGACCCACACCTGAGGCTCTTTATGGCATTAGGTGGATATACATGTAAGAAATAATATCTTCTAATGTCATCACATCTCCTAGCAGACACTTCATGCACATAGAATATATTTAATCAAACATTTCTTCCACAATACACACATGCACAAAACGTAACCAGTTCCATTTGTCTTAGCACTGTCATATGATGTAGTACCATCTGGCTTTCAAACACCAGCACCTCTTATATCAGTGTATTTCTGTGCACAAGTGAAGTGACATTGCTTTTTAAAGCATCTAAATAGGTAGTTCTTAAGCACTGTACAAAAATAATTTTTTTTCAGCATTAAAGTGTGGAATACTGAAAGTAATACCAGGCAGCATATTTCTAACTTTTGTAAGCTCGGTTAATATTTTTCTAAAAGAAAGGTTATAATCTTGAATTTAGTGATTTTTCAGTAAAAGTCAAATTCATATACCTTTCACCCATTGTATGAATAATATGTGACAGAATGGAGTGCACACCTATTTAATGAAATTGAATAGTGATAAATAAAAGGAGAGGCCCTATAATAAGGATCAAAAGATGAAAACCTAAGAATGTATTTTTGAATAAAAATGAGCAGTTGCAGACCTTAAAAGTAGATGAATTTATTGGAGTATAATTAATGTGAAGTATCAATTGTATTATAAAATGATGCTTTAAAAGAGACTCAAAATCACTTTAATATTCAATTTAATATTCAACTTAATTTTCAACAGTCTTAAACTTTTTTGATAAATAGTTAATTAAAGATAATAGTAGATTAATACTACTTTCCAAAGCAAACAACTAGTAATAAACCTTAGCCATCATCCTATGTCTCAGCAAACTAACTGAGCTTGTCAGAGGCACCAGATCTTGCCAGTCACTGTGGGCATAGAGTGATAAGACAGCTCAGAAACAGAGCATGTGTGACTTGCCTGCTAGGGGGAGGAAGCCATTACTAAAAACTTGTAGTTTACTCAGCAGATGTTTGGGGTCCCCTCCTTGGAGCAGAACTGGGGGTGGGGTAGTAGACCTTTGTTGTTCTGAAGGTCACATTGTGTGAGAAAGGAGGCTCCACATGGGCAGAATCAGGCACTGGCAGATGCCACAATGAAATAACAGGGTGCTCTCATAGAGAGAGATGACGGGATGATGCTGGGGTGATGCTCTGAAGCTTTCACTTTGAAGAGTATGTTCTAATCAGTGTTGAGCAGACACTAATATATAGTCCCAGGAAGATCCTCAGGTCAGCGTGCGCTCCAGGGAACAGTTCACATGAAGTCTTAGGGGTCAGATGAGGCAGTAAAGTAAAAAAAAAGTAAAAAAAAAAAATAGGTGGGCTATGAGGAAGGGCTGGGGAAGAAAAGGTCAGGAATCTGAAACACTCTATAAAAAAATCCTGACCTAGAAGAGCTAAAAAGACACTTCTCCAAAGAAGAAAAGCAAATGGCCAACAAGTATATGAAAAAATGTTGAACATCACTTACAATCAGGGAAATGTAAATCAAAACCACAATGAGATACCACCTCACACCAGTGAGAATGGCGTGCATTAAAAAAACAGGCAACAACAAATGCTGGTGAGGATGTGGAGAAAAAGGAACTCTTCTACACTGCTGGTGGGAATGCAAATTGGTCCAACCACTATGGAAAGCTGTATGGCGTTTCCTCAAACTGCTAAAAATGGAGCTTCCATACACCCGGCAATACCACTTTTGGGAATCTACCCAAAGGACACAAAAACACTAATCCAAAAGAATACATGTACCAATATGTTTATTGCAACACTGTTTACAATAGATAAGGTATGGAAACAACCCAGATGCCCAAAAATTGATGATTGGATCAAGAAGATGTGGTCTATATACACAATGGAATACTATTCAGCATTCAAAAATGATAAATACATGCAATTCGCAGCAACCTGGATGGAACTAGAAGGGCTCATGCTCAGCAAAATATGACAGAAAGAAAGAGAAAAATATCAAATATTTTCACTTATAACAGGAATATAGGGGAACCAAACAAGAGAGAGACACTCAGCGAGGGAGGGGGAAGATAAGGGCTCAAAACAAGGTAGAAAAGAGCACGAGGGATGATGGTGATGGGTCATGGATGAATCGGTGATGGGCTACCCTAGGGGAATACACAAAGTATAAAATATAAATAACAATAAAAATAAATTAAGTAATAAAAATATTATGGGGAAAAAAAAAGAAAATTCTGACCTAGCTGGCTTATAAGAAAATCCCCTGAGCCCCTGGTGAAGGGGCTTGTCTGGGGGTAGTGATGGTTGGAGGCTAGAGAGGACTGTCTTTGAGTTGGATCCTGCGGATAAAGAGGATACCTGGATACAGAGGGTCTTCCATACCTCATGCTTACTCCTAGGGACACACTGAGGAATAAGATTAAATATCCTCACCTTTCACACATATCCTGTCTAGTAAATTAAAATATTTAGGAAGTTCAGCAGATTGACCCATCTTCTTTCTAATACCAAATGGGGAAAATGCTTGCCCACCTTTTGATGCTTCTCTAGTCTTGATATTTAAAGGTAATTTAAAAGACATTATGTTTTATAACAAGCAAATATTCCATAATCTCAGCTTTTTCTCATTAGGCATCTTCACATCAGAAATGTCATGTTGCATTTCCTTTTGACGGAACATTTAACATGTTAACCAAGAAGCCACCAGGAAAATGAGAATTCTCCAAAACCTGTCAGACTCCCTGCCCAAGAGGAGCTAAGTGTTCTTGCCCTGCAGACAAGTACCCATTTAGGCGGGAGCCATTAGGTAGCTGTCTGTGGTTACATGACAAAGGGAGTAAATTCCTGGTTGGCGCTGAGCTAGGAGAAGGCCTTTGGGTCAAAGTTGCAAAGAAGGAGATGGTTTCACCAGAGGAGGGAATGAGCCTTCAGAGCTGCTCTCAGGTATGCAGTGAGCAGCACACCCCCTAAGATGCCCTTTTGAGATCTCTGCTCCAATCCTGGCTTCATCTTTCATCAACTCCCTGATCTTGGCCCTTGCCTGGTTCAAGGGGATTCACGTCTCTGAAACTTCAGTTCCCAATTTGTAAAAAGGGGCAGACACACCCATCTCTCACAAAGGTGAAACAACAACAGAGGGGTTGCCAAGTAAATCATTCACCATTTCCCACTACTGGTTAATGACTGTGAGAGCAGACGGTAGGACAGTGGATTTTAGAAAGGATGACGATCTATTTTCTCAACCTTGGGAATACTCCCCCATAAAGGCTTATTATTTGAGAAAGAAAGAAATAATATTTGACTTAGGTGACTCGAGTTGCAGGACTTTTGAGTAGAGTCACATTTTTTTTTTTCAAAGATTTATTTATTTTTGCATACAGGCTGGGGTACAGGCCAGAGGCGTGGGGCAGCGAGAGGGTTCACCAGAGAGAGTGGGGAGCAGAATAGGCAGATCGACAGAAATACACTGCTGAGGGGAGCAGCAGGTGAGGCAGGAGAGGTCTGCCGTGCCATGTAGGAATTTCCTAGGCCTGGCATTGAACTCGCATCACCGCCGCCTACAGCGCCACAGTGCAGAGCTTAACCGTTGCGCCACCAGGGAGGCCCTAGAGTCACATCTTAATGAAATCTGAGCATTATGGAAAAAATTTTCCATTTCCTAAAGTCTGTTTTATTCATATAATCATTAAGATATGATGGCAAGACCAAGGCTTAAATGTTGATAGAAACTTTTTTTTATCCCATAATGAAGCCCCAGATTTTGTCATCTGTAAAATAACTTCAAAAAACATAGTCATCATCTCTAGCTTCTAACATGATTTCTGATCAACACAGGATGGGATTCTGTCATTCTGAAGGAAGACTATTTCTGCAGTTCGGTTGTTTCATTGTGGTACAGAGGTCAACGGAAAGTCATCAAACGGTGATCCTCTGAAGGTCTCCTAGGAAAGCAGGCAAGGGTTTCAGGACTCGCCAGCCAACGGCATGCTTTGCAGATGTCTGAGGAGGCCTGAGCCAGAGCCAGAGGTTGTGTCTGCAAAGGTGACACTGTCCACCTGTGCTTAGCACCCACCGCTTCACCCCACCTTCTCACCTTTGTTACTCTGTGACCTTGGCCTGCCAAAAGTCTATCACATTACATACTCCTCAGAATTTGCTCTGACCGATATTTTTGATGGTCGTTTTCTGTTTAGAAAGTCAATTATCTAGTCTTTATCCATCTAGAATTTTCTGGCATTATTAATCTATTAACAGGACTGAGTGATTATTTCTTTGGAAGCCTTTTTCTTATCACACTTGTTCATCCTGGCCTCACCTTATTTCCTTTCTTCTGTACCTTCTTCACTCTTATTTACAGGTTCTCTGAATTTGTATGAGGATGTTCCTACCTGACACATCAAAGTAAAAGTGCTACTTGTGTGATAGGGAAGGATGAAATGGCTTCCTCCTAAAAGAGTTTTGCTCGAGTTACAGTAGTATTGAATTAGACACAAGTCTGAGTAGCCAAGGGGCCATTGGATGTCACTCACCTCATAATGTTTGTGATGAATTTGTCTCAGAAGTTTAGTTGGGAGAAGAAAGGCTTTCAAAATGTTTATGTAACATATTCTTCTTTATGCTTGTGACTGACATGGCATGGCCCTTTGCACCGGGACACTTGGCAGCACCCTATTTGCTGTCCTTCTGGAAGTAGCTGGCCCCACCTCTTCCTGTTTAGTCCACAGCTCATCCTGCCTCATGTTAATGATGCTGCTGATTAAAGTTTTATCAGTGGGTCCAAAAACCTTCAACTTGGTCTTTCTTCCCTTGTGTGAAGTCCAAAGGGACTAAGTTAATTTCTGCAAAAGTAGTGTGAATTGCATTGTCACAGAAAGGGATCTCTGCCCACTTACTCAGATAATGTAACTTTACCGTTGGTCTCTGGTTTAGCACTTCCATTATGATAGGTGAGCAAAACAATTTAAGTTCAGTCCTGAGTGAGGTTGCTGAACCTCAGATTGATGAAATGCTAGGGCTAAGAGTAGGGGTGACCAAATTATTGATATTGGGAGTCTTTTAAATATTTGCCATTCTCACAGGTGTGAGGTGGTAACTCATTGTAGTTTTAATCTGAATTTCTCTTTCAGAAGTGATAATGAATGATTTTTAAATGTCTTTTGGTGTCTAGATATTCTATTTTGTGAATGTTCTATTAAACTCTGCTGATCGTTTATAAACTGGTGTTTTTTTAATTGCTGAATGGTGTGAGATTTTTACCTCAATATAAACCTCTTATCAGTTGTGTATTGTGTGAATATTTTCTCCCATTTAGTAGAGTGTCTATTTGATCATCTTGTGTTATCTTTCTCTGTATAGACGCTTTTGAATTTAAGGTAAGCCAATGATTTATTTTTGTTTTTAATTTCTTTGCCCTATGGGTGGCGTCATCAAAGATATCTTTTTGATTTCATGGAAAGTATCACCAGTCTTTTCTTCTATGTAGTTTATTGTTGCTGGTCTTCAACCTAAATCTTTAATCCATTTGAAGTTTTTTTATGTATGGTATCATTCAGTGATCCAATTTTATTCTTTTGTGTGTCCCTTTCCAACCTTTCCAATTTCTCCAGCACCATTTGTTAAAGAGATTGTCTTTCCTTATTCATTGATGCTTTATCATAGATTAGATGCTAGTATGTACATGGACTTATTTCTGGGCTTTTGATTCTGCTCCATTGGCCCATGTATCTATCTTTGTGCCAATACCATATAGCTTTTAATAATGTTGCTTTATAGTCAAATTTGAGGTCAAGCAACACAATACCTCTCTTTCTTTTTTAACTTAGGGTTTGATTTTGTAATGAGATCTTTTTGTTTTTCCATATAAATTTCAATATTTTCTAACTGAACTTCTTTAACCTCCGCACCTAACCCAAAGCTGGTTATGAAAACATTGCATTGCCCTGAAATTCTAGTGATGTGGCAGCTGCTTTTCTCCAAAATCCATCAAGATATTTGATTTAGAGGGGGTATAAGTGTCCTCCTTACTGCCAGTTCCCCCACACATTTCTACTTCTAGACCATTTCTCTTTTCCCTCGTTAAAGAATCACAGCTCTGCATCCTCTTTTAGGGACAGTCATTTAGGACTTTGATCACAGCCCCTCAATTTCTTGGACATTTCAGCTCAGGATCAGCACCACTCCTTTAAGCATTCTTCTCAGTGTTTTTTTCTTGGGTGATTCCAACACCCACATAGAACCTATGTCATAGATGATTCCTTTCAAAGACCTAACATTTCAGTTACTTGTATTCCTCCCAATCACTCACTCTCATAGGTATGCCGGTGGGTAAGAACTAGAGTGCCTCCTTTTCTCACTTTCAAAAATATCTTCTGAGGGCCAGCACCTTCCCGCTTCCAAAAAAGTCTCTCTAGTATTCCAACCCCATGTCCTTTGACCACAGCGGGGTCTAAAATCTCCCAACACTTTCAAACTTTCCATAATCCAACTTTAAAATAATTTATTTGCATCCTATCCACTTCTGTTCCTTTATTATTGCATCTTACTTTTATAGGAAAATCTTTGATTAAAAAGCTTAGTTAAGTCATATTTTTACTTCTTTGAATTTCCTCAGTGTGATTCAGTGTGCCTGGGTACTTTTCAATCTGACTGATCTTATTTAAATTCATGACTACAAATCATAACCCCGATTCCACATGACCATTGTGCTTCATTACTCTAGTTTGTTCACGTTTCTGCTCTTCCACATTTGTCTCCTCAAACTTCCAAAATCTCCATATTCAGTCTTAACTGATGAAATTTTTCTAAGAAAATTGCAGCGATCAGAATGGAAATTTGGCAAGCTAACATCTACCCTCTTACCAGTAACTGAGGTATACACTCAGCTTTCCTATTAGGACTGCCACTGCTTTATCTGAGGCTAACCCTCCCTTCCTCTCTAGATCTCACCCCTGCTAATGGATTCATTATTGTGCTCCAGCAATTCTCCTACAGATATTTACCCCTTTCTCTTGGATATCTCCATCAGCATAAAAACCTATCATTTATGTCTCCTTTATAATTTCAGAAACTTCTTTTGTTTTTTCTTTTTCTTTCACCTTCCGCATACTCCTCAGCTTTCCTTTATAGCAAACTTCCTCAAAAGACTTATCAATACTCCTTGGACCTCATTCCTTTCCTCTTTTGTCAGTGCTCCCCACTCCACGGAAATTGCACTGGCTTCTTGTCTACATCCAAAAGACAAGCCTTGGTCTTACCCTTTCCTTGAATTATCAGTGATATTTTATATGGTTGATCTCTCCCTCCTTGAAGCAGTAGCTTCGTTATCACTGATTTCTTGAAATGCTTCTTCCTTTCCCTTTCACTCTCTCTCACTAGAAAGACTAGACTTTCAGTTGACTGCCATCATCCCATTTGTTTCTGTCTCACTGGCTAGTCCATCCCAATCAGCTTCTCTCGTGCTTTGTCAGTCCCCTGATCTGTGAGTTGCAGAGTGTCCTAGTCACACTCTGAGCCATCTCACCATCAGTCTTGTGACTTTGAATACAATTATTGCATTGACAATCTGCACATCTTGAAAGTGTGTAAAACTTTCTTTTCAACCTCTCCATTTCACTACTAATAGATGACATATCAGATATAAGTTCCTCCTCAACATATTTCTATCTTTTCTCTTCAAGTTACAGCAGTTTTATCCATTCTGGGGAGTTAAAAAAAATAGAGCTGTCATTGATTTCCCTT
>PVIJ01001353.1:25602-35602 GCA_004024925.1 Scalopus aquaticus
CTTTTTTTTTTTTTTTTTTTTTTTTTGTCTTTTGTTTCCCTTTTCACATCACAGTGGCTAAAGCACTTGTTTTAGAAAACCGAATATGCCACTCTTCTGCTCAAACTCCTCTATTTTATTGGGAGTAAGGGTCAATTCCTTACAACCCAAGGTCTTGGGTCTCTTCTGGATAGATGACATATATTGCTTTCTCCAGGCCTTCACTCTTGCTCTGCCGGCACAGATTTTGGAGAACAGTTCTGGTTGTGGCCAAGGGATTCACACCTCAAGCACTTGAATTCCTCTGCCAGAGAGCTGTTTTAGGACCGTGAAATTGTGTTCAAGCCTCCCCAGGGCAGACTAGGAAGGCCAAGGAGGGAACTTCATTCGTTGGTGGACAGCACTACCCCAGCTTCTTCAAACTTTGGTGGAACTACTGTTATATGTGTTTCTCATGGTCTCTCAGAGATCCCTACTAGGGTTGAACCACAGTTGCATATAGTACCCCCTCTTTTCCTATTCTCTGCATGAGTTTGCATATGATTGGGATCATCTACTTGTTAATACTCTGATAAAAGTCATTTGTTAAACCTTCTGGAACAATTTGCTTGTTTTTCAGGGGAGAATTTTACGTACCATTTCAATGTAATTAATTCTATGAGACCATTAGATATTATAATCCGGAGTCAGGGTAATCATTTTTATAGGAATTTGTTCATTTAATCAGTCTTCAAATATGTTGGCATAAAGTGTTTCTTGTTAATTACTTTCCTAATCCTTCTATAAGTTATTTCCCATCTCATATCTAATATTTATTCAAATTATTTCTCTTTTGATCATTTTCACCTGCTTTTCCCTTCTTAAATTTTTCTTTGCTGAGTTCTCAATTTTATCTTCACTTACATTTGCTTTAATATCTGCTATTCATTATTGTTATGATTACACTTTTATTTTAACATTTAACTTTTAACATTTTTGGCTCATTTTTTCATATGTTTGTTGTTTTTATGAAAAGTAGACATACATTTTAGGTTAAGTAGTATTTATATTTCCATGTTGAATATACATGCACTGATGGCCTAAGTAGATATTTTTCCATATCCACCAGCTTTAATACCTCATTTTTGTTACTTTTCTATAAAAGTTTTCTAATTTTCATGTGCTCAATTAGTTATTTAGAAATAATTAAAATTTTTATTTCTTAATGTGTTATGCTGTTACTCTTTGTTACTGATTCCTAACTTAAGATAAAGAACATATTCTCCATAATATTAATCTTTCAAAATTTATTTTTATCATTTTCATGATATTATATGCACATTTTTAAGGAACTCTGGGTTCTTTATGTGCCTGTTAGGTTGTTTGTATATTATTTAAATCAGTTACATACTCTCTGATCTTAGTGGAATTATCAGTTACTGAGTTTACTTTAAACTCTACTGTGATGGCCCTTATATTTTTTTACTAGAATTCTGTTAATTTCTATTTTACATATTGTGAGGCTCTGTTATTAGGATCTTACAAGTCTAAAATTGCTATATGTTCCTGATAAACTGACATTTTTTTGTCATTTATATCATGATATTTGACAAAGAATCTTGTGCTTTCTCTTTACTTTTTTTCTTCTTTCTTATCTTATTTGAGCCAGTAAAATTTTTCTCTTCATACTCAGTTAACACAAATGGTTTCTATTTTTCCAGCAAAAGCCATAAAGCTTAGAAAATAATTAAAAAGCATTTTAATTATATTTTACTTAATAAGTTTTAAATGAAATACCTTATCATCTCTCAGACAATAAAACCATGCACTTATTTAAGTCAAACCCATGCCTCCTGACCTTTATACTGGTTTCAAACTATAGTTTAGAATTATTCTTCAAACTGTTACTATCCAAATGTGGTAGCATCTTTCTTGCTCAGAAAGCCAAACTTTGAACTATGAGATTGTTTCCATAAAGGAAGTGTTTTTTTTTTTTAATTGTTATTTGTATTTTTTACATTGTGTGTTTGTTTTATTAGCCTTTTTGGGAGGACCCAGAAAAGGTTGCTTCCTTGAGTGACAAGGAGAATTATATAGGGGGAAAAAGATGAACTATGCAAGAATCAGAAGAGTTTCCCACTCTCAGGTCCAGGATGGTGTTGGGAGGTATAGGAATAGTCAATTATAAGACTATTGATAGTATTTATAGAGTAGCTGCTCTTTTCTGTGTTATCAATTAAAATAATGCTTTGGTGTTGGTTGGGCACTAGTGGTATCAGCCCTCTCGGAAAAGACAGAAATATGTCATTAAGTATTAGGAAACCCATAGTCATGGCCTTGAGCAATGTAGTACAGTGACTTCTAAGGCAGGGGTCATAGTCTTGGATCAGGCCAGATAAAAATTAGATATTATTATTGTTTTACTTTACAATGATTGTTTAATTTGCCCACATTTCAGCCCTTTTTCTTCCTTATTTATAAATACTTTTGCATGTTAAAGATTCACTTTGGGTAGTTTTTTTCTTCCTGAAATATATTTTTTAAAAGATCCCTGTGGGGTGGCTTATTTACAGTAAGTCTTTCAATTTGTTTTTGTCTGAAAATAGTTTTCTTTTTCTTTCATTCTGAAGATGGAATTGCTGACTCTATATGACTAGCTTAGTAATTTTTATCTGTTAGCCTTTGTGTGCTTTTTTTAAAATTTTTTATTGTTATTTGTATCTTTTACATTTTGTATTCCCCTTGGGTAGCCCAACACCAATTCACCCGTGACCCATCTCCGTGGTCCCTAGTGTCCTTTGCTACTCCATTTTGTGCCCTTATCCTCCCCCTCCCTCGCTTGAGTGTCTCTCTCCTATTTGGTTTCCCTATAGTCCTGTCATAAGAGAGACTATTTGATATTTTTCTCTTTCTTTCTGGCTTATTTCGCTGAGCATGATCCCTTCTAGTTCCATCCATGTGTTTATCGTCTTTGAATGCTGAATAGTATTCCATTGTGTATATGTACAACATCTTCTTGATCCAATCGTCTATTTTTGGACATCTGGGTTATTTCCATACCTTATCTATTGTAAACAGTGCTGCAATGAACATACGGGTGCATATATCCTTTTGGATTAGTGTTTTTGTGTCCTTTGGGTGTTTTTAGCTCTTCTGCCCATTTTTTGACTGGATTGTTGGCTTTGTTTTTGTTGAGATGTGTGAGTTCCTTGTTCATTTTTGTTATCAGTCCTTTATCAGTTGTATTGTGTGCAAAGATCTTCTCCCGTTTAGTATGGTGTCTGTTAGTTTTGGTTAATGTCTCTTTTGCTGTACAGAAGCTTTTTATTTTGATGTAATCCCATCTGTTTACCTTGTCCTTCACTTCCTTCACTTTGGGAGGTGTGTCTCTAAAGATTTTGCTGAGATGAATGTCGTGTAGAGTTTTGCCTATATTTTCTTCTATAAATTTCATGGTTTCAGGTCTTATGTCCAAGTCTTTTATCCATTTTGAGTTGGCTTTTTTGCAGGGTGTGAGGTAGTAGTCTACCTTCAATTTTTTTGCATGTAGCTGTCCAGTTTTCCCAGCACCATTTATTGAATAGACTGTCCTTGTTTCACTGCATTTTCTTTGTTCTTTTGTCAAAGATTAGTTTTTCATAGATATGTTGCTTTAATTTTGGGTATTCATTTGGTTCCATTGGTCTTTCTGTCTGTTTTTGTTCCAGTACCATGCTGTTTTAATTATTATGGCTTTGTAGTTAGCTTGAAATCAGGGAGTGAAATTCCTCTGTTTTCTTTTTTTCAGTCAGGAGGGCTTTAGCTATGCGGGGTTTTTTGTGGTTCCATATGAATTTCATCAGTATTCAATCTATTTCTTTGAAGAATGTCATTGAGATTTTTATTGGAATAGAATTGAATCTGTAAATTGCCTTTGGTAGGATTGCCATTTTGATAATGTTAATCCTTCCAATCCATGAGCAGGGGATATCTTTCCATTTTCTTGTGTCTTCTATTTCTTTCAATAGTGTTTTATAGTTTTCTTTTTTTTTAAAGATTTATGTATTTAGGCATACAAGCTGGGGTACAGGCCAGAGGCATGGGGCGGTGAGAGGGTTCACCAGAGACAGTGTGGGGAGCAGAACAGGTAGATGGATGGAAATACACTGCTGAGGGGAGCAGCAAGCGAGGCAGGAGAGGTCTGCCATGCCATGTGGGAATCTCCCCGGCTGGGTGTCGAACTCGCATTGCTGCTGCTGACAGCTCCACAGTGCAGCACTTAACCGCTGCACCACCAGGGAGGCCCTGTGTTTTATAGTTTTCTTTGTATAAGTCCTTTACATCTTTTGTTAGATTTATTCCCAGATATTTGATTTTTTTGGTTTCAATTTTGAAGGGGATGGATCTCTTAATTTCTTCTTCTTCAGACCGGGTGTTTTTATATAGGAAGGCTACTGATTTTTGTGCATTGATTTTGTATCCTGCTACTTCACTGAGCTGGTCTATAATTTTGAGTAGTTTTTCTATGGAGTTTTTAGGGTTTTATATATATATTATCACATCGTCTGCAAATAGAGACAGTTTAATTTCTTCTTTCCCTATTTGGATCCCTTGAATGTCTTTCCCTTGTCTTATTGCTCTGGCTAGTACTTCCAGTATTATATTGAAGCGTAATGGTGGGAGTGGACATCCTTGCCTTATCCTGATATTAGTGGAAAGCCTTTCGGCTTCTCACTGTTGAGGATAATATTGGCTGTGGGTTTGTCATTGATGACTTTTATTATGTTGAGGTATGCTCCTTCTATCACAAGGATTTCAAGGGCTTTTATCATAAATGGATGTTGCACTTTGTCAAATGCTTTCTCAGTGTCTATTGATATGATCATATTGTCTTTATTTTTATTTTTTTCGATGTGTTGGGTTACATTAATTGATTTTCGGATGCTGAACCATCCTTACGTCTCTAAAACAAATCCCACTTGGTTGTGGTGTATTAGCTTTTGGATGCATTGTTGGATCCTGTTTGCTAAGATTTTGTTAAATATTTTTGCGTCAGTGTTCATTAGAGAGATTGGTCTGTAGTTTTCTTTTTTGTGTGTGTTGTCTTTGTTTGGTTTTGGTATTAGAGTAATATTTGCTTCATAGAATGTGTTTGGTAGTACTCCTTCCTTCTCGATTTTTTGAAAGAGTTTGTGTAATATAGGGACTATTTCGTTTTTGAATGTTTGGTAGAATTCATTTGTGAAACCATCTGGTCCTGGGCTTTTGTTTTGGGGGCGGTTTTTGGTTACTGTTTCAATTTCACTGCTTGTAATTGCTCTGGTTAGGTGTTCTATATCTTTATCTAGTTTTGGGTGATTGTATAGTTCTAGGAATTTGTCCATTTCCTCTAGGTTTTTGAACTTGTTTCCGTATAGCTGTTCATAGTAATCTCTGATTATTCTTTTGATATTTGCTGTGTCCGTTGTAATTTCTCCTCTTTCATTTATGATCCTATTTATTTGTATTTTCTCCCATTTTTTCTTTGTAAGCCTGGCTAGTGGTTTGTCTATTTTTGTTTGTGTTTTCAAAGAACCAGCTTTTGGTTTTGTTGATCTTCTGGATTGTTTTTTTTTATTTCCATTTTGTTTATTTCTGCTTTTATTTTTATTATTTCCTTTCTTAAACTGACTTTGGTTTTTTTTTTTTGTTTGTTTTTCGTTTTCTAGTTCTTTGAGGTGTGAGATTAGATTGTTTCTTTGAGTTGTTTATTGTTTCTTGATGTGAGCCTGTAATGCTATATATTTTCCTCTTATTACTGCTTTTACTGTGTCCCAGACGCTCTGGAAAGTTGTGTCCTCATTGTCATTCATTTCTAGATATTTATTAATTTCTTCTTTGATCTCCTTGTTGATCTAGGCGTCTTCCAGTAATGTGGGTTTCAGTCTCCATGAGGTAAGAGGGTTCCTTTTTGTCTTTTCATGGTTTATTTCCAGTTTGACTCCTTTATGATTGGAGAACAATGCTGGTATGATTTTGATCTTAGTGTATCTGTTGAGGTTTGTTTTGTGACCTAATATGTGATCGATCCTGGAATATGTTCCATGTGCATTTGTGTATTCAGTCTTTAGGGGGTGAAGTGACCGATAGATAGCTGTTAATCCCATGTGGTCCAGGTCCTTATTTAGAGCTTTAGGGCCCTTGTTTATTTTTTGTCTTGTTGATCTGTCCAATAGTGAGAGTGAGGTATTGAAGTCTCTTACTATGTATGTATTTTCTTTAATGCCTGTTTTCAGGGATGATAATAATTGTCTGATATATTTTGGTGCGCCTTCATTTGGGGAATATATGTTGATGAGTGTTATATCTTCCTGTTTTATTGTCCCCTTTATCATGATGTAGTGACCAACTTTGTCTCTTTTTACCTTCTTAAGCTTGAAGTCTATTTTATCTGACATAAGTATAGCTGTTCCTGCCTTCTTTTTTGGTCCATTTGCTTGTAAGATTGTTTTCCATCCTCTAACTGTTAATCTCTGTTTATCTTTTGCAATTAAATGTGTTTCCTGTAGACAGCCAAAGGTTGGGTTCTGTTTTCTGATCCATCTTGCTATTCTGTGCCTTTTTATAGGTGTGTTTAGTCTATTTACATTTAGAGTTAATATTGATATACTGTCATTCATATTTGTCTTCTTGCTTATTTTTTGTGATTCTAATCCTTACCTTATTCCGTATTTTCTGGTCATTCTTCTGTTGTTTTTGGCTTCATGGCTTCTTGTAATATTCTTTGGAGTGGGTGGTTGGTAGTGATGAATTTCTGCAGTTTTTGTTTGTCAGAGAAAGTCCATATTCTTTCTTCGTAGAGGAAGGAGAGCTTTTCAGGGTAGAGTATTCTTGGTTGACATTTGTTGGTATGTAGTATGTTAAGTATGTCACTCCATTCTCTTCTTGCCTATAGTGTGTCTTCGGAGAAGTCTGATGTTAGCCTGATTGACTTTCCATTATAGGTTGTTTCTTTGTCCTCATCATTTTCAATATATTTTCCTTGTCTTTAATTCTCGATAGTTTTACTATTATATGTCTTGCTGATTTTTTTTTTCATTATAATAATTTGGAGATCTTCTGGCTCCCTGTATGTCAATTTTTTGTTTCCTTTTTCATGTTTGGAAGTTCTCTTTAATTATCTCCTTGAAAAGTTTCTCTGTTCCTTTGTCTCTCTCCTCTCCTTCTGGGATTCCTATGACTCTGATGTTTCCTTTTTTCATGGTGTCAGTTCTCGAAGTGTTTCCTCATTCTTTTTCCTTCATTTTTCTCTTTCCTTTTCTGTCTTGGTTCTTTCAGTATCTTTGTCTTCGAGAGTGCTTATTCTTCCCTCCATTTCTTGTATTCTATTTTTCTGGCTTTTCCTAGAGTTCCTGAGCGCCTCTACTAATGTTTGTAAATCCTCTATTTTCTTCAATTTCTTCTTTATGGATTCATTCTCATTCTTCATTTATATTCCTCTGTTCTTTGTTTATGGTTCTTTCCTTCTCTACCTTTTCATTTAATTCTATCATTTTTTTTTTGTTATGGCTATTTTGAATTCTTTATCTGTTAGGCAGATGTAATCTTCTATGTCCATATTATTGGGTTCTGGAGAAGAATTTTCTTTCTGTGGTGTATTGTTTTGAGAGTCATTTGTAACTTTTTCCCTTCCCGTTGTTGGCCTTCTGCTTTGCTCTGATCATAGCGTTCCTGTGCCGCTGGTGCTCATGGGCATGACTCCTGGTTTTACTTGCTGAGGAGTGTTTGTGGTTTCCTAGTGTCTGAGTTGCCTTGGTTGTGGCTGGGAATCTTCTGGATCTTCTTTTTTCTCTGTTGAACTTCTATGTCTCTTGTGGCGTGTCTCTCCTTGCTGTTTTTCCTCTGTGTGGGGTCCGATGTATTTTCCCTTCTCTTTACTCAGACTCTTTGGCTTTTCTGTAAGCACCCATGGGGTTGATTATATTATGTAGGGCATCTGGTTCTCCTCAGATCAGTTCTAAAAATTGGGGATTTTTCTCTCCATGAATCGATTATTTTGGGAGACCCTGATCCTAGCGTCCATTCACCGCCATGTTTTGGGGGAGTCCCAAAATAAAGTTATTCCATTTAACTTGTTTTATGTCCAGAGTTTGGCCATGAGAAGGTTGTTCCAGCAAAGAAAATGGAAAATAAAATCCTCTGACTGAGAAGAAGCTCCTTGCGAGGTGTGCGCTGCACTTTCCCTGGCTCCACAGACCTTCTAATGGCTAAGTGGCTTAATGTGGTGCTGGGCAGACCCAGGCAGATCCCGGATGGGGCACGGGAGGATGGTGCCCAGCTCCGCAAATGCTCAGCTCACCTCTGACTGAGAAGAGGCTCCTGGCGATGTGTGTACTGCACTTTCCCTGCCTCCACGGACCTTCTAATGGTGTCACAGCTTAATGTGGTGCTGGGCAGACCCAGGCAGATCCTGGATTGGTGCAGGAGTATGGTGCCCAGCTCCCTGAATGCTCAGCTCACCTCTGACTGAGAAGGGGCTTCTGGCAAGGTGCGCGCTGCACTTTCCCTGGCTCCACAGTATTTGCTAGCCTTTGAAGATGTTAATCCATACACTTCTGGCTTCCTTTATTGTTGTAGAGAAGACCCACCCCACCCCAGCAGTTTGCTGCATTTCTTTTCAAATAATCTATTATTTTAAAAATATTCACAGTTAGTTATTAAGTATTATTCACTTTAACTACTACATATCCAGCTTTAGATTTTGTTTGACTTATTCTGACTGGACTTCATTGTGATTCAGAAATGTGAGGTAATTTTCATCCAATTCCTTTGAATATTACAGTTCACTGATTCTTCTTGATATTTCTTTTGAGATTGCTGTTTGATGTATGTTAGACCTTCTTTTTCTATCCTCCATATCTTTTAATCGTTTTAATATTTAATTTCTTCATCACTCTTGCTACAGTCTAATTTCTCCAGATCTTGCTTCCAGTACTTCAAATATATTTAATATGCTCCTAGTTCACCTATTAAAGTTCTTATTTATTATATTTTTAATTCATAGATATAGCTCTTAGTACTTATTAAATATGCCTCATCATTTTTGAGAGTTTCTTATTCTTTAATCATAGATGAGATATATCCATTTGTTGTTTTAACTATGGTAAATATATCATATATACTACCATCAGGATTTCCACAATTTGCAATCTTTGTTGATCTGATCCTATTGTTTTTTTCTTGTTTGCTGTCTCTTATCCATTTATTTTATTATTTTTAAATTTTAGTACTCGTTTGTTCTATCTTTGTCTGTTGAAAACTTGTGCATTACTGTGCATTGGGCATTACTTGTGGATATTCTTTGACGATTGATTGAAGGTCTGTTCCTTCAGGTAAATTTGTGCTTGCTTCCACTGGAAGGCAACCCAGATAATTTTAAACTAAATTTTTGACATTGCCTTTTGGGTGGCCACAACCATAAGTGTATTCTAATGCCAAACCCACTTAAAGGACAAATTACCATTATAAGTCACTAGTATTTGAAGGTGAAATTTCTCACCATGTATTTCTAGGTTAGTGGTTATTTTCTATCCTCTTCTAGCGCCAGGTTTGAGGCAGACAGGTTTCCTTTCAGTTACCCTTGATAAAGCACATTTTTTCTAATTAATCTTTTCATTATGGTCTTTTCTTTCCATAAATTCAGACTTCCAAGTGGTGTGTGTATGTGTGTATGTGTGTTGGTGGTGGTAGTGGTGGGGTGAGGGGTGAGACTCCAATATCTCTTCCCAAAACATGTAGCCATAGTCTTCATCTCCATTCTCAGCACAGCTAACCAAAACTAAAGTTCCAGGGAACCAGTGATTGCAGATGTTCCCAAAATGCTATGAACATCTTGTCTTGCTCACATATTAATGTTATTTCTTTACTTATGTAACTTTTTTCCTATGTTTAAAGATAATCTATATTTTTTCCCATAGGAAGGTGATTTAAAAATATGTTTTACTATTTATTCTAAATATAGCCAGCAAATGAGATCAATATCATGCCTTTCCATCCTCTATGCATTAAAAGAAAAATTTTCCTA
>PVIJ01001353.1:40602-63102 GCA_004024925.1 Scalopus aquaticus
ATAAAAGACAAAAACTTGTAGTCAAGAGTATTCTATCCTGCAAAACTGTCATTCAATAATATAGGTGACACACAGACTTTCCCAGGAAAACAGGAAAAAGCTGGTGTGTTTTATTAACAGCAGACCTGCCCTACAAGAAATGTTTAAATGGGTTGTTATGGATGAAAGGAAAAAACAGAAAAATACAAAACTTTAAGCAACGTGATAAATGCATACAGAATCAGAAGTATAAACAAGATGATGTGAGATGACAACAAAATATTAAAGAGGGGGAAAAGGACTGAATTTATATAGTCCAATGATGGTGAGTTGATACCAGCACAAAAAGGACCATTTTAGATATATAAAGTTTGATGCAACCCTCATGGTAACCACAAAACCAAAATCTAGAATAAAAGAAAAAAATGAAGAAACTGAGAGAACCATCAGAAAAAAACATTCAAGCAAAAAATCATATAGAAACACATGGAAAAAAGAAACAACAGAAAGGTAAAACTGATAAAGTAGCAGTAAATGAACTTCATATATGAATAAACACTCTGAATAGGAAAGATCTCAACTCATCAATTAATAGACACAAAATGATAAATCAGTTTTTAAAAAAACAACTCATTTATATTTATATAAAGAGACTCATTTCAGATATAAAGATAAACACAAACTGTAAGTGAAAGGCTATAATTAGGTATTTCAATTCAATAACAGAGTAAAAAGCAGGAGCTTATATTGTAATATCTGATAAGTTATACTTCCCATCAAAAATCTGAAATCGATAATAAAGATAAGCACTATAGGGAACAATTCATCAAGGAGATATAACTATCACCTATATTTATGAACCCAAAGGAGATACAGTCAAATATATAACTCAACCAATAACAGATCTTAAGCAATATGTTGACAGCAAAACTCTAATGGTAGGGGACTTTAACATACTAGTTATATTAATGCATACATCTTCCAGAGTGTAAACAAGAAAATAATAACCTTAAATGAAGTGCTGAATCTAATAGACACTTACAGAGCCTTCCATCCCTAAAGAAAATAATTACTCATAAAACATTCTCAAGAATAGATCATACATGTATTGGGACACAAAACATGTCCCCCAAATACAGGAAAATAGATATTATATCAAACATTTCTCTGCTCACAATGGTAGAAAGCTAGAAATCAACCACACACAAGCATACATGCACACACAGAGAAGAAAACTGATTTAAAAAAAAATGGGCTGAAGCAAAAACAAACAAAACAACCTAAACACAAGCCATTTTGTAACCTCAAGGAATTATGTTAGCACAAGAAGAGAACAATACTTGAGAACCAACCAAAAATATATGAAAGATCTTATCTTCCTATCAGAGAGTTCAGAATTGCCATGATAAAGAAACTCAAAAGAAATGGGAAAAAATGCAGCGAATGAAGGGAAAAAATGAATCCCTTAAGAAATGAAATTAATAAATTTACAATTCTAACTTGAAAATTGAGACAAGATATTAAGGGTGTAGAAGATTGAAAATGATCACTAGAGGAGATAAAAATTACCATAATGGAAATGTAAATCAAAACCAAAATGAGCTTCTATCTCACATCCATGAGAATGGCCCACATCAAAATGGCTGAAACAACAAATGTTGGCAAGGATGTGGGAAAAAAGAAACCTTTGTGCACTGTTAGTGGAATGTAAACTGATCCAGATCATTTGGAAAACAGTATCTCACAATATTAAAAATGGACCTACCATTTGATCCTCCCATTCCAATCCTAGGCATCTACTAATTTGAAGGGATATTTGTACTCCTATGTTCACTCCAGCCCTATTTACAATATCTAAATAATGGGAACAGGCTAAGTGCCCAGGGACAGAGTGGATCAGGGAAATTTAGTATAGATGTACACATACATATATACATATACACACAATGGAATACTACTCAGCTACACAAAATGTTGAACTTTTGCCATTTGCAACTACATGGATGGAACTGGGGACATTAATGCTAAGCAAAATAATTGAAAGAGAAATACAAATACAAGATGGTCTCACTTATATGTGGAATATGGAGAAACATAACTAAGAGTCAGTCAAAACCAAAACAATGATAAACTCTTAATAAATGACTACAAAACTCTTAATATTTGACTATAAAACTTAATATATGACTACAAAACCATGGTGGAGGGTGGCAGGTGATAGTGGGAGGAGGAAGGGGCCCAATGGAACAGAACAGACGAGTGTTAGGACACTGGTGGTGGGCAGCGTGTGAAAATATATATTTATAGAGGTTTAAGCTTATATCCCCCAAAGCATATGTAATTATGTAAACTTTACCTCAATTAGCATTAACATGAAAAAAATAATTTCTATAGATGCTGAGAAAAAGTCAGTAATATTCAATGCCCATTTATGATAAAAAATAAACCCAATAAAATGGGAATAAAAAAAACTTATCTCAACATAATTAGGGTCATACAAGACAAATCCATGGTCAACAACATAATCATGTGAAAACCTGAAAGCATTTCCCCTAAGATCAGGAACAATGTATGGTTTGCTTCTACCATTATTGTTCAATATAGTTTGAAAGCCCTAGCTGGAGAGATTAGACAGGGAAAAGACATAAAAGGAATCTAAATTACAAGTATAGTTGATATTTGCATTATTTGAGATGACATAGTATAAATAGAAAATATGAAGTATTCTACAAAAAAACTACTAGAAATAGTAAATAAATGCTGTAAAGTAATAGGATACAAACATCACAAAAATATATTGTGTGTATATGCAAATAATAGATTAGCAGAAAGAGCAACTAAGAAAACAATCACGTTTATAATATCACCAAAAGGATCAAATACCTGACATAAACTTAACAAATGAATTGAAGCAAACAGTGAAATCTTACACAGATTCAATCAATAGTTGTCAAAATCCCATTGACAATTTTTGAGAAGTAGAACTATTATAAAATGTGTGTGGAACCACAAAGACCCGAATAGTTAAATGAACCTGAGAGAAAAAAAAACGGAGTTGTGACACTTCACAACTTCAAACTATAATGTACTGTGGTAGGAATTAAAAGTGTATGGTATTGGAACAAAAATAGAAATACAGACCAAAGACTAGAATTGTGAACCCAGAAATAAACTGCCCCATACATGGATAGTTATACTTTGACACAAGAGCCAAATAATGCAATGGAGAAAGGAAAGCTGGTTTAACAAATTGTGTTAGGAACCTTGGACAGCCACGTGCATAGAAATGAAACTAGATCATTACTTAACTCCATGCACAAAAATTAATTCAAAATGGAATACAAACTTGGATAAAAGACATGAAACCATAAAATACTTGAAAGAAAACATAGACTCTATACTACTAGATATCAACCAAGGAGCTCTATGTCGGGATGCAACTCTAACAATAAGGGAAGCAAAAGGAAAAATCAACAAATGGGACTACATCAAGCTAAAAAGTTTTTGTACTGTGAAAGAATCCACCACAAAAACAAACAAAACATAATTTACAGATTACAGATTGGGGAAAAAGATTTGCACATCACACATCTGACAAGGGGTTAATTTCCAAAGTATATGAGGAACCCATACAATTCAACAACAACAACAATAAAAAGAACAGTCAAAAAGTCAGTTAAAGATATAGACACTTTTTCAAAGAGGACATCAGATGCCCTATAGGCATTTGAAAACAGGCTCAACATCACTTATTATAAGGGAAATGCAAATCAAAACCACAATGAGCTGTCATGCCACCCCTGTGAGAATGGCCCATATCAAAAAGGCTCACAACAAATGGCAGAGATGTAGGAAAAGAGAACACTCATTCACTTTTGGTGGAAATGGAACTTGGTGCAACTTCTGTGGAAAATGGTCTACAGATTCCTCAAAAAAAAAAAAAAAAAAGGAAATACCCTATGATTGGGGAGCACTGTTACTAGGTATTTACCCAAAGATTATAAAAACACTATATATGTCTATGTTCATAGCAGCATTATTCACAATAGCCAAGTTAGAGAACCAACGTGAATGCCTATCATCAGATGTCTGGATTAAGAAATTGTGGTATATATACTCAATGGAGTATAGTCAACTATTTTGAAAGATGAAATAGTGCCTTTGGGGACAAAATAGATAGATCTTGAGGTTATCATGCTAAGTTAAATAAATCACAAAATGAAAGACAATTATTGGATAATTTCATTCATTTGCAAAATATAAATAACAAACAAACAAATTAAATAAATAATAAATAGCTGGCAAATCACAACTAAAATAACTCTTAGGTTCTGTGAATAACATAATGGTTACTAGAGAGGATGTGGGGGAGAAGGCAATAGGGTATTGGAACTGGAATTTAATGGAAGGTGAGAGAAGCATGTGCACATATGGAGGTAAGTAATTATAACCCCAAAATTATATTGTGTAAAAGACTGACAAGCCAATAAAAAAGAAAAATCAAAAGAAAATTGAAAATGATTCCCTCTAGAGGGAATCATACTCAGTGAAGTAAGCCAGAAAGAAAAAGAAAAATAGCGAATGGTTTCACTTATAACAGGACTATAGGGAAACCAAATAGGAGAGAGACACTCAGCTGGGGGAGGAGGGGAAGATAAGGGCACAAAAGGGAATAGAAAAGAATACAAGGGACCATGGAGATGGATCATGGGTGAATTGGTGGTGGGCTACCCAAGGGGAATACAAAATGTAAAATACATAAATAACAATAATAAAAAAGAAAAAAATTTAAAATGTTAGAAATATGAGATGAATATTCTCAGAAAAAATCAAATAGTGGATATCTAATAAGTTTCTTTAAAAAGGATCAGAAATAAACAATTTCACATATTTAGACAAGTGAATACGCAAAATTTAAATAGAACGCCATTCCTTCTAAAGAAGTGTGTGTATCTCTCTGTCTATGTCTGACTGTCTATATCTTTCTATGAATTCACAAAGTTGGAAAAGGGAATATACATGAATTATTAAACTATGAAGTTAGCTTGATGCTTTTTACAGATTTCAAGCATTACTGTGGATCTGAACAAAGTTTAAAAATAGGGGTTTTATTTATTATTTGATGGTTTCTTGAAAATCACTTTGTTACATGTCAAAATTGTGTAATTAGAATGTGATTCATTTACTGAGAGGTATTCGCTCTTCTCACTTTATGTACTTATAGTTAAGGTGTTTAACAAGGTGAAGTAAGATGTTTGCCTTCTACTTTTATTATTATAATATTAATTATATTATTATAATACTAATGTAGTATCATTTTATATAAAATGGTCTATTTTTGACAGAAAAAAGATTGTCACTAAAATACCACATCATTCTTTTTTCCTTCTATTTCTGTTACATTCATTCATTAATGAAATTGTGCTTGAGAAAGGCTGATTTCTGAAAACAAAGCTTACAGATAAATGGCATATATTTATATATGTATACTTTCACATATTTGACATATACACATATATATAGCATATTCACGTGTATTTAGACATGTATATTTTACTTACAGACATTTTGCAATCAAATTTTAGGTATAATTTCTAAGAACAATCTGTATTGTGCATCAGTCATCATATTTGAGAATGAATCTGTGGGAGACTGCTTTATGCATTTGATACATTTTCATCTCTTAATTTTAACTATTTTCAACCTTTCTAATAGCAGTTTCTTTCTTTGCTGCCGTAAGAAAAGATGCAAAGTTATCTGGCTTAAGGTGAGAAGTGTTATTTCTATGGAGACCTTTGAGAGAGAGAGAGGATACACAGATGTGTTGTGATTTAAAAGAAATTCACTTAAGAGAGTAGTGTCAATGGGTCATAGGACTGCTGAACTTGTCTGAAGCATTGTGGAGTGAAATGTATGAGAAATATAGTATTGGTAATTAAGATTTTTAATGAATTGCCTTGTTAATCCATACACTGTATGCATGTTGCAACATTTTCTAGGCTTAATTAGTGTACTTGATGATTATGTTTATTTTCTGATATACACACTGATTAAGCATTGTCCATACACTGGAGCTTGAAACAAGATCAGTCTGTTAAGTAGTACCTAGCCATTTAACTGGGGACTCAAAATGCAAATAGATCAACTTATGTAAAATTAAATTAGTTCTAATAGAACCCATTTTGCCTGAGCAGCTGGTGTCACATTAAAACAACGATCTCTTGTTGTAAGAAATAAAGGGCTTCTGTTGAAAGATACTTATATCCTTTTAAGCTTAAAAATTGACTGTGTGATGTTAGAGTTGAACTGAAACACTCATGCACAAGGAATCATGGAGTATTTTCAGTTAACTCATTCCACTGTGCTCTAGCACTGTGGCTCATTATGCCGTTATGCCATTTGGAGGAGTGAATGCCGGCTTTCAGAATGCTTTTCATCTAAACCTCCTGTTTTTAGTCAAATAACTTTTGTAAATTTTCTTCTTTTTTGTTGAAATGTTCCACATTGGGCTTCCCTGGTGGTGCAACAGGTTAAGCGCAGCACTATGAAGCTATCCAGAGCCACTGTAGCACAAGTTCGATACCAGGCCAGGGAGATTCCCACATGGCACAGCAGACCTCTCCTGTCTCGCCCACTGCTCCCCTCAGCAGTGTACTTCAGTTGATTTGCCTGTTCTGTTCCCCACTCTGGTGAATCCTCTCACCACTCTACACCTCTGGCCTACACCCCAGCTTGTATGCATGAATAAATAAATCTTAAAAAAAAAAGGAATGTTCCACATTTCAGGCCATATATTCAAACATGTATCAAACACTCCTCTGGCTTAATTTTGCAAGTACTGAAGCATATTCTTTTTCTTCCTCTCCATCTAATGGCTAAATTTATATTTAACGGCTTAAATTTAGCATTTAAGATGTCGATAGACCAAAAGTTTATTTTAAAGTTACTCTAAGTGATAATAATTCATTTATTTGTTCACTCATTTGTGCACTCCACAATGTTGAGTAGCAATCTGGAAAACGTATTCAAATGCTTTAAATAAAAAATAAATAAATTTTAAATTAAAAAAATAAATTCATACAATTCGGTGCAATATTTTTTTATTTTTGAGACTCTTTTATGAATAGAAACCTTAAGTATATGATTCTTTCAAGCAAGGATGTTCACCACAACGTTATTTATAATGGGAAACACTGAAGAAAACTTACTATACAGCAGGGAAGACTGAGCATACCATGTAACAAACATCTGATGACTTTGTTGCCCTCACCCACTGAAATTATTTTTACAAAAACTTTAGGAGATTTAGAAAATGCTAATACCGTGATGGTAAGTGAAATTAACAGGAGAACATTTTGTATGCCCAATACTTTCAAGCAATGTAAACTATAAAACATTTTCTTTTATGAGAAAAATTCTGGAGAAAAAGAAAACAAACTGTTACTGTTCTCTTTCATTTTTATTTTCCAAATTTTCTTCAGGTACATATTACACTTGTTGGGGAGGAGGCTACACTGAAAACATTAAAATTATAGATCAGATCAGCTATGAGAGATAAAAATATGTTTTTGTCATGAGTAACAATGTAAGTTTTTAAGAGCCTTCATGGACTTACTTGGCAGAATATCCATCCCTGAATTTGTAAGAGAGAATGTTCCTGAAGCGATGACCAGTATGAAAGAACGTTAGGTTCTGGGTTGGAGAGTCAATAAATAATCTAGTGAACTTGGCCAACACCAATTTCTGTCAATTTTTTCATCTGTAAAATTAAAGACTTGTATTAGTTATGTCAAAGAACCCTTAACTGTTTCCCATTTTGACTCCATGTTCCCACCATGAAATTGATGGTGCTGAGAAAGGGTCATTTCATTTTCTCACACACAAGATATTGATATGCAAACTCCAGATGAAGAATCACTTAGAAGGAACCCAAGCAGCTCCACCATATACTGTAAACTACACAAAGACCACTCTAAAACATGATTTCTAATGGCATCACAGCACACCTAGTTGCACTGAACTCAGACCAACTGAGCTACTCACTGGCCCAAAGGCAGCTTGTATTTTCTCAGAAATGTCTGTAGCAGTGATACAAAATGTGCTTTCATGTATTTCTAACATCCCATTAAGTGACAGATGTCTTTCAGAAGCCTGGTATACTACACTATGCTAGTCTTAAATCTTAGAATTGAGCATTGGATTATATCTGCCATTGCCATTTTTCCAGAGAAAATATTTAGTCAAGCCATCTTAGAATGCATTCACCCATTTTTCTGTGCAATTAGATTCCATCATAAAGGCTTCCAAGGAGTAAATCCCACTTCATATCCATGGAGAGGATGATGGGACATCTATGCAGGTATGCAGCTGCTGCACCCTGGGCGCCCCGAGTTGCCTGAAGGCGCAGCACGGAGCTAGGACCTTCAAGGAAGAGTTCCTTAGGTAGCCAGGAGGCAACATCTCTTCCTGTAACTACTTTAACTCATAAATGTTTTCTAAGTTAGACCTATAACTTTCTTAAGATATGCCTGCATACATAACCTCTCCATTGCCTAAGACCCCATGATTGGGTCCAGGTGCCAAGCTGCTCCTTCGATAAGTACATTCTTACCTGATCACGGGTTGGTGTCCTGTACAAAAACATTTACTCCCCCTCCCCTCACATTCCCCTGCCTGCTTCTAGGAATCAGCATAAAATGGCTTCTGTGATTAACCACTTCAGGGAGTTGGAATAAGATGGTTCCTTTGATCAAATTCTGGTTTCCAGGCAAAAAGGACATTATGCTATCGCCTTTTAGGTTCCAGGCTCAGGGCAAAGGTTAATCATTATGTTTATACCTCATACCTTAGAAAAATTACCTTAAGCAAAAAATATTTTCCCCAGAAACCACCTGATTGTAATTAAAATGAAATCGATCATGTGCCTAACAAAAATATGTATCCTGTTATTTTTACCTCATTTTTGTAGTCAATCATTATCTTTAGAAACTATGCCTGCTAGACAATTTTATGGTATAAAAAACCCCACTGTTGGGGCAATAAACGGAGCAGCCTGATCACTACTCGGTGTGCGTGCTTTCTCTCATTCCCCTTCCCCTTCCCTCCTGTCGCTGAAGCCTTCCCCACCACCCATCGGAACCGTCAATAACTTTGCACGGAGCTGGACTCCGACATGCAGCCATGCTTAGGATTTTGTGTTTTCTCTCCAGTAAGGATCTGTATTTGACTGACTATAATACAGAGCTGCATTCCATGAGGGAAAATCATCCAAGTCATTACCACCCAGCTTTGATGTAAATCTCCTCTGGTAATAATGATGCTTACTGTTGGTTGCTTGAAGGGTATTCTAGGTAATCTAAAATATATTCTCAGATTAAACTGCAGCAAGACTCTGTCCAGTATAGATTCCATGCTCTGTAGCTTGATGTGATCAGGCTATAGGGAGGGAGTGACAGCATGAAAGAGTGTATGTCCTACGAGAACATAGCTGAATACACAGCTAATAGCAGCCCATCAAGTTATGGAGGGTAGCTGCACTTCTGCTACAATGGGTGTGTTGTGATCACTAGGTATTATGAAGTGTGTATGCTCCTAGTACATTCAGCTCACACATGCTACCTAAAAGCTTGTGGCAAGATGGCTAGTCCACCCACAGTAAATGTATGGGCATTCTACTCTGCGTTCTTCAGCCATATCCTGGTACAATTTTCTCTCTCCTTTTATCCCTTTTAGCTTTGCCCCTTTAGCTTCATTTTATATTTCATTTTATATTTTTTCCTTCCTTTACCGCTTTATTTATTTAGCTTTATTTTATACAATTATATTTTATAATTCTTACCAACTGCTTTAAGTTCTTTCTGCAACAAGCAAAAGATTGGTAAATAAGTAAATGACCTTATCTTCTTCAGCATCATCACTTTGTGGTCTGGAGGCCTGGGAAGATGTTGAAAGTTGAGAAAAATTTCATGTCTGTCCTTGGTTTGCTCTAGATTTGGAGACTTGTAGAGAAAGGAACTGGTTTATATCTTAGCCAACATTTAGTGCACAGAGTAAAGCAGTAGCAAGTTGAATGTTAAAGAGATTCTGGAAAGCTCCTATCTAAATTAACACTTAAGTTGAAAGGAAGAAAGTGGGGAAGCCCTCTGCTTTTTTTCAGTATTTAAATTTTGTTGTTATCAGCAAATATTCAGTCAAGGATCCTTAGTGCCCTCTATTCTGCCCAAAGAGGACTTGCTGATGAAGGAGAAGAAAGAGCAAATCACCAAATTTACGTTTAGGGATGCACTACGGACATTACACTTATTTTCATGCCCTGCTTTCTTTTAGTCTCACTTTGATCTCAGGTGTCTATGCCTAGATGAATTAGATGCTAAGATGAAAGGCAGGAATGAGACAGCAGTCAGGGGAATGTGTCCAAGAGGAGTGCGCCCAAGAGGGTCCAGCAGTTAGGAGAGGCTCCTGATCTTTGCCACTGAGCCTGACAGCTGTGTGGACCTCCAGACTCCCAGGTGAAGTGTGTTCACATGAGTACGCTGACTAAAATTCCCCGATTAAAATTTGTATGCAGAAAGAGGGCCTCCCTGCAAGGGGTTAAGTCTCAGCCTATGGAGCAAACCTCAGCCACTGCAGCGAGTTTGATCCCCAGCCAGGGAGCTTACCACGTGGGGCAGCAGACCTCTCCTGCCTTGCTTGCTGCTCCCTTCAGTGGTGTACTTCAGTCAATCTGCCTGTTCTGCTCCCCACTCTGTCTCTGGTGAATCCTCTCATCACCACACCTCTGGCCTGTACCCCAGCTCCTGTATGCATAAATAAATAAATCTTTAAAAAAAATTTGTATGCGGCAATGCATATTTCCTATCTCAAATACAGGCCTCATAGTAATTGTCCTGCCATGTTTTTAATGTTCTTTTGTTAGATAGATAGATAGATAGATAGATAGATAGATAGATAGATTCCTACTTAATTATAAAGCCCTTGATGACATCACATTTCTGAGAACACCATCTTCTGAAAATACCATAAGCCCTGAATTTTTCCTAAGGAGAGTCTGTTTTGTTTTTGTTTTTGTTTTTCCCATGTACCTCTGAGTTTAGAGGCAGAGTTGGCGGCTAATTCCAGCTTGTTTGTTCTCCTTCAAATTATGAAAATTCCATTTCCTCGCCAACATTTGTTGTTGCCTGTTTTTAATGTGTTCCATTCTCACTGGAGTGAGGTGGTATCTCATTGTGGTTTTGATTTGCATTTCCCTGATTATACGTGGCGTTGAACATTTTTTCATATACCTGTTGGCCATTTACTTTTCTTCTTTGGGGAGATGGTGGGTAACCTACGGGGAATACACAATAATGTAAAAGATATAAATAATAATAATGATAAAATTTTTAAAAATTATGAAAATTCCAACTTCTGTGAAGATTATTTTATCTTCACCATCCCTTGCTGCCTTACTATTCCTTGTTGCTGTTCCTGAGGATTCACAGGTTTGTTTGTTTTTTTAGGAGTCCTGGTTAATTTAACACAAAGTACTATCTTAACATTTTTACATTACAACATCATATATTCCTAAGGAGATGCCAGGAAAATTTAGACAATGTATACAGTCAAGTTTTAACTCAATTTTTTTTTCAAAATTCAGTGTCTCTTTCCCACTAGAATAATAATGGCAAGTAAAGTTAAAATGAATGGAGCAAAGAGCTAAAGCAAAAGAGTTTACTGTTTATTTCCCAACAAATGCTCATTTTCTGGCTGCTTGAAAAAAAACTATACAGATTTTCATTATGTTAACATTTGTTTCTTTTTCTACCCTTTCTTTAGCATACTCTGCAGTTACAATGTCATGACTAATACTGGGAGATTAGAAAGGAGAATCTGGGCTGAGTGGAGGAAGTATTTTCTGGAAAATGAATGATTATAACATTCACACATATCACTGGTGTTTGAAAGCACCTCTCCACATTTCCTGTGAGTAAATATCTCTCCTCCAAGTTATATCTTAATTTCTTGAGCATCTTTAGAATTAGGTGCTCTGGGTAGTCTGGATTTATCCTTAATAAACTTTCATTTGTTTTCTTGTTTTCAAAATCTATTCTTAAATATTGCTCTATTTCTTAGTACATGCTATGTGTTCATCAGGACTCTTATTCACAAAGCACAAGGACAAAAAGTAGGTTCTTATGGGAAGGACAGGAATGTAGTTGGGTTTCAGGAACAATTAAGCCCAGGAATTTTATCCTTCAAGCCTCTCTTTCTGCATTTCTTTTTAAATTAGTTTTTTCTTTCTTGCTATCGACCTTCTTTTCTATATTGCTGGGGACCTGGTGTCAATGGATTCAGATTTATGTAATCACTCACCTAGAAAGGGTTGGTTTTTGCTGAACCGAAGTCCCCAAATCTTAGAGATATGCTCCAATTGGCCCAATGTGCTAATTTTCTAAACCCCACATGTGTGAGATATTATGATCTGCAATGAGCTCTACCTGAAACCCATCAATATGAAGAAGGCATCTCTATGGTTTAAAAAGAAAGTTCCCCATAAGTATGTTGATTGTTCCGGGCAAATAACATTGTACATGTTTTAATATGTGCAATAGTGGTGGGCTAAGTGTGTGGGAGGTAACTCCATCTGCTAATGTCCAATGGGTCTTATGTTTTATGATTTTAAGCTATCTATTTATTTTATTTTTAGGAATTAATAGTCAATTGTATTGGACTCAGACCAGAAGTCCATGAATCTTGAGGACCTCTGCGAACTTGTTGATTTTCCTCTCCATGTTCTTTTCAGCCTGTTTTCATAGCCTCGGGAGCTTATTCATTTAATAATGTGCATTTTATGCTACTATACTTCTTAAAGCCCCTTTCAATAATAAAATATTTATAGAAGGAGAGAAATTTAGGCTGAATCTGGCTTTACTTAGAGTGTGTGATTCCTTTAACTATGCTTGAAAACACCTATCTTATCAATATCTTGCACTTTCCATCTATTTGCTCTACCCTTTCAATTATAGAATCAAAAACTAAGGCACAAAGTCTGGTCTAATTTCATACATTAATTTGCTGTCAGAGTTGGTCTCCAATTATTTTTGACTCAACATAGTGAAAAGGTTAAACTTGTTGGTCAAACATTTATTTATGCAATCTAAGCCTTAGTTTCTTTGCTAGACCAAAAGATTGTAACATATATTTCTCAGAGTTTTTGTGAAAATCAGTGACATTAGAAAAATAAAGTTATTGGCCCAATTCCTGGGTTACTGTTTAAAGGCTGTTAGCTATTATTAGTAGTAATATTTTTTTTTCAGCTCAAAAGAGTTCATAGTATTTCCTTCTAATATAACTTATTAGGGTACTATATAGTAACAATGGCTCCATACTATTAGTTTGATGACAATCTGGTAAAGAATAAAATGAAATAAAGTTGATGAGCTTTATGCATCCATGTGTTAGTCTCTATCAGGCTTAAAGATGTGGCTTTAAAGATGTGGAAGTTTTTGTAACTTTGATATTTAGCAATTAAAAATTAAAAGTATCAAGAACAGCATGTGCAGGTAAGGATATAGAGCAACAGGAACTCTAGTTCATTGCTGGTCAAAATGTAAAATGATGCAAGCACTTTGGAAGACAGTTTGATAGTTTCTTACAAAACTACGGGTACAGGCCAGAGGTGTGGAGTGGTAAGAGGCTTCACCAGAGACAGAGTGGGGAGCAGAACAGGCAGATCAGAAATACACTGCTGAGGGGAGCAGCGAGCAAGGCAGGAGAGGTCTGCCGCACCATGTGAGATTTTCCCGGCTGGGCATCGAGCTCGCGTCGCTGCTGCTGACAGCTCCACAGCGCAGAGCTTAACCGCTGCGCCACCAGGGAGGCCCCGTAATTGCAAAATTTGAAAGCCTTAGTAGATGAATGGATAAACACACTGATATATCCATACAATGGAATAATATTCAGTGATTAAAAGAAATGAGTTATTAAGTTATCAAAATACATGAAGGAAACAAATAAATATCCTTAAGTGAAAAAAAAAAAAAAACACCCTGAAAAGACTACATACCATTCATGTTCTGAAAAAGGCAAAATATGGAGACAGTAAAACAAAAAAAAAAAATCACTCTTTGTCAAGAGTGGTGGGGTGAGAGGGATGAATGAACAGAGAATAAAGGATTTTTAGGGTATTTTGCATGACATTATAGTGGTGGATTTTTGTCATTATACGCAATTCTTTCAAACCCATAGAATGTGCAACATTTATGAGCCTTAAAGTAAACTCTGGAATCTGGGTGAATAAGATTCAACATTCAACAGTTGAAACAAATGAACCACTCTGGCCCTGATTGCTATGATGAGGAAGGTTATGCATGTGTGAGGGATGGAGGTTGAGAATATATAGGAAATCTCTGTACCCTCATCTCAATTTTTCTAGAAACCTAAAACAACTCTAAAAACTAAAGTTTAATAATGTTTTAATTAAAAAATAGTTTTCTTTAGAAGTTCAACAAATATAATTAATTCATTTGCTCATTTTGTGTGATTGACTTTTGAAATTTCTGGATTTTAATATTATTGACCTGATTGGAATGATCACCTAATTGAACATTTTCTTCTTCATTCTATTCACAATGATGACATTGTGGACACATATTATATATGTAGTCCACATGGCTATCAGTTTTCTTAATAATATATCAATTATTATATATATTATATTATATATTAATATAACTCCTAATGTATAAAAAGTAAGACATACCCACCCTAAAATATCTGGGCATAAATTCAACTAGGAAATGTGACAAATTTGAAGAATGTTAAATAACTAAAGGGCATTCTAGTGGATCTCATTTATAAAAATCTATATGGTATTATCAGAAATTGGATCTATATGATCTGAAAAGAAACCAGAATATTAAATATATACAGCAAAATGTTAATGCTAAGTTTACTTATAATAATAGCTAAATATGAGGAACACCATTTGGTACTCAGGGCTCTGCAAAGATGGAATTGGTTACCTGAGTGCCTCCTGATCAGCAGTCACGTCAGTGCCTCCTGGCCAAAGTTCTTTTGTGGAACTCAGGTGTGAGTAACTATTACTTTAAATAATTGCAAAATCTCCTTCCAATATTAATAGTTTACAAATATATCTTACATTTTGGGATTATTTAGGTTTTATTGTTGTTGTTTTGCTATAAAGCTCTAAGTATCTTGAGCCATTTGTATAACTACCTGGAATATGATTTTGTTGGAGGAGAAGACAGAGCAACAATGTTGCCTCTCTGTGTATGCTAGAAGAGACCAAGCTATCCAAATTGCAATGTACCCATTATCATCCCCTATGTGGATTTATGTGGGAAATGGAAATCCACATGATTCAAACTGTTAGATGCTCCAAAGTAGAGCAACTGAAGGCCAAGAAGGCCTTTATAGAAACACAAAGATCTCAAATAATCTGGCTCCATTGTATTTGTGTTTCTAGGGGCAAAACTTCAGCCTGTGCAATAGTTGCAAATACTACTGCCCTGCAGTGCACCAGTAATAACAGTTTGGGGATTTTATGGAGAGGAGTATTCTAGGCTACATCTAATGCTTCTTTCTTTTAAATAGCATTGTTAGATTAAATAAAGTTATTACTTTATAAAGGCAAGATGAAATGTGATGCCTGCATGTAAAGAGGAACAGGCAAGTTAGCTGAAGAAGCAGGTGGAGATAAAATTGAGAAAGTCTGAGTGATACTAAAATTTTTGGTCTTAATCTTCCAGATGAAAGAGACATTTGAGCAGGGGGTATATTTATTAGATTAACATAAGCTTTATAGGAAATTCACATGGATATGTATAATGCCGCAAACACAAGAATAATTTAATTTTTGATCATGTAATAGTCTTAAAAGTTCTTGTTTTGTGAAAAAAGTTGATCCATGCAGTCATGAAGGGCTCAGACAGGTTGCAGTACCGCCATCTTCAGCACATGATTTTTGAGGTCATCTTTGTGTAGCTGGCAGAATAGAACAAAACTTAGAGAGTGTGTTTGAGAAGCTTTTGTGGACAGGACCAGAAATTACAACCACATCATACCTTACACATGATCACAATGAAATTCAGAGGGTGGTTGTTTGTCCAGGAAGAGAAGGAAAACCCCTGGATGGATTCAAATAATTTGACTTTCTAGAAAAATAACACTGGAATGATGGGGAAGGATGTCCTGGAAAGGGCAGATTTCTTTGGAACTGATAAAGAAACTGAGTACTAGGCTATATTAGGAGCTCAACTAACAGAAGCTGAGAGCCTGGAGCAATGCATCAGAACTAGGTTTGAAAAACTACAATTAAAAGAGCTCATAAAGGGATGTAGGTCACTGTGGGAATGGCAGAGATCTGGTGGATCTTGGGTGAACTGAATGTGGGTGGGTGGGTGTGTTGTATAGAAAACTTGGATTCATAGAGACCATTCATGAGTGTGATTACTCAGTAACTCAACAGAGCTAGAACTTTACAATCTGAACTTTGTGATTAAAATTGAGAAAGGTTATGTTTGGGAATTAACATGGAACAAACAATGAGAATGAAAAAGTACTTTGAATCCTAAATCAGTAAAATAGTTGAGCAACCTCATCAATGAAACCCTATAATTTTCACACTGCTGAGAGCCCTGAACCATGCTGTCAACCAGAAATGAATACTGACTGATTGGGGACCCACCAAATACAAAACAGCCCTCAAGTCACATCTTATATATTACCCTTGGCCAAAATAACCTCTGTTTGTGATATCTATTCAGCAAAGTGTAAGGAAAATATTGTATGCTCTCTGGAAACATTTTCCCCATTTTTGAAGTCTCTGCAAATACTTTTAAAGATGTGTTTTCTCTTTTTCTCACCTCTTTAAAAGTCAGTAGCAGCAGCTGAGCATCCAAAGTCCCATGTCAGCCTCACCTCCAATCCCAGGATATTCAGTGTTAGCCTGCAGACTTACTTGTTTTGGCCATTCTGAAACCATCCCTCCTCTTACTCTCTGTCTTTTCTTTTTGTTGTTTTAAATGCTAACTATTCAGTCATGAAGACATTTATTTCAAACACATTTACAAACTAATTGTAGAAACCACAGAGAATCCTTTGTTTGAGATGTTGTGGTTTTCTATGTCAAATCACAGCTAAAAAGAAGCCTGGAAGTCAAATTACCTGTCTAGAAAATGTGGAGTTTTTCTTAAGTGGAATCATAATAGGCTTGCTTTGCTTTTCTGTGCAGAAGAGAATGAGCTAGTTGTTATGAACATTTGTGTTCCCAGAAAATTCATATGTTGAAGCACTATCTTCCAATGTGATGGTATCTGTAGGTGGGAACCTAGAAAGGTGATTAGATTTAGATGAGGCCATGAAGATGGGGCCCTGTGTAAGGGTGCCTGTCACAGAAGAGGAAGAGGGGCTTTTCTTTCTACCAGGTGAGGACATGGTGGAAAAAAATGACCATCTGCAAACCAGGAAGATTTTTTCAGGAACTGAACCACCTTAGTCTTGGACCTCTCAGCTTCCTGAATTGTGAGAAATTAATGAATTCTCTTTAAGCTAACTAGTTTATTTTATTATAGCAGCCTGAGTTGATTAAGATGCTACTTTAACTGCAAATCTATCTATACAGAGTGATTGGTATCTGTGTGAAGGAGGGAGTATGCAAAGAAATGAGAAACCAGGGACTTGCATACTTAAAATGGCTTCACTCATGCCCAGTGTATGCACAGTGTGAGATTTTAAATATGGGAATGTGATCCAAAAGAAGTAAGAGTGTTGAGGGATGAAGTGGGTGAGCATATTGCCATGGTGACATTTTTTCAGATCACCTACAGTCCATGATCCAAAAGCACCATCCCCCACGCATATAAATTATTTCAAGAGATCATAACACAAATTTACGTGCTTGGTTGAAAGAGAACAAGGAAGATAGAGTGATCTACCCATCAAGTGCATGGACAATATGCAATTTGACTAGATGGTGAAGAAACAAAGCTTTATACATATATAAATACATATAGAGATGTATATGTATGCAAATATATATGTGTGTCTATATGGATAGATGTCACAGACAAATATAGATACAGGCATAGGTGTAGATATAAGTATAGGCAAAGATATACATACAGAAATAGATGTATTGACATTGTACCGTGCTGCTTCTGACCCTTCACTTTATTTAGACAATGTCTTTGTGGTCATTTGGTTCCTGATGAAAAGACTCACCCAATAAAAGAAAGATCTATAAAGTATTGTATTTCTTCATTTTGTATGAAAAGAACTTTCACTTTCATGAGAAAATTTTGTTAAAGTTTGAAAGATGTAACATTAGAAACCTGTTTTAGTGGTATCAGTTTTTTGTAGAAATCCATAAGAATACAAGGAAAATATCACAGCAGTTTCCTCATCAGCTCCACGGTGGTTTTCACTGACCAACAGGATGTGTATATAGGAGTGAAATTGGCAGTATCCCACAGTGATTAAGAGTGTGAACAGAGAGGTCAACCACGTAAGTTTCAGTCCCACTTCAACAATTTAACTAGCAGTATGTACTTGGAATAGTGAGATTTTAGTGTCTCATGTTAGAAATTAATCTATGAGAAGCACTTAGAAAAACACCTGCCTTGAGGTAAGCACTGAGACAGGTGTTAGCTACCATTCTTGCAACTAATAGAATCACCATTAAAAGATTTACTTGGGGTGTCTCCTTTTTTACTCATTATCAAAATGTCACTTGATTATATAACTTCCTCTGGAAATGGAATATCTGATTCCATTTGCTATATCTTCTCGGTCATAAATATGTACACTGTTACAAATAGTTATGGGGATACCCAGAGTCCATATATAGATATTAAAAGTGCAAAATGTGTACTGTATGGGCTATATCCTTATGACTTGAGGCTATTTGGTTTAATCCCAGGCAACAGGTGGAATTTAAGTATACTGCTTACACCTGAACCTGACACATGAACATTCACACACATTGGCCTAAAAAGTGGAACACTCACATGTTGAAACTATAATTTCACCTCTACAGCATTACTGAGCTTGGGGCCCAGCTGATGGTGACTACCAGAACTGAAACACTTCAAAGAAGAACTTGCCATCTTAGCTCTGACAGGCAGTTACTGACTTCTTTAGGGATGTGCTGGGCCACCAAAGCAGCCCAAACGAGATGAATTCTCTGCATCAGGCCAGTCTAGCTACATCTCAGCAGGTTTGAGCACTGGGGTGGGAAAATGGGGAGCAGAGGGAGGGGCAAGGTGGTTGGAGCTAAAAAGCAGATATGACAGCATTGTGACAAAGCCCACAACTTTACAGAGTGGAAGGTTTATTTTGACCTTCCTAGATGTTACATGAATGCCAATTTATTGTGCCACAAAACAATTAGCTCTTAAGCTTAAAATGCTTTCAAATTGAGACTTAAAAATTCGAATATGCACTCCTGGGCATTTATCTCAAGGAAATGAAGTGCTATCCATAAAAAAAAAAACAAAAAAAAAAAAAACAAAAAAACAAAACCCACAAAACCTTGTACCTAATTGTTCATTGCAGCAATACTTATAATAGACCAAAACAACAAAAATGTCTCTTAGTAGGTAAAATGTTAAATGGTGATAAATGCACAGCTGGGATTTCTACTCATCAATAAAAGACAAACTATTGGCAAAAAACAAAATTGAATATCAGCTAGCATCATGCCTGGTGTGAAATTAATTCATTCTCTCTGACATCAGAAACAAAACAATGATATTTGCTCTTACATTTCCATTCTGTACTGGAGGTTCTGGCCACAGCAATTACATAGGAAAATTAAAGTCATTTGATTGAATGATCTCCTTTTGTAGATGCCATGTTTATATAGGTATAAATAGATAAAATACTAACAGATTCAATGAAAAAAAACTAGTAGAGCTAATAAACCAGTTGAGTTTTCAATTTGTAATCAAGCATACAGAAATCAACTATATTTCCAGCGCCTAACCGCTGTGCCGTGGAGCTGTTGACAGCCGGAATGCGAGTTTGATTCCTGGCTGGGGATATTCACACATGGCGCCGCAGACCACTCTTGCCTCGCCCGCTGCTCCCCTCAGCAGTGTGTTTACATCAATCTGCCTGTTCTGCTCCCCACTATGTCTCTGGTGAATCCTCTTGCCGCCCCACGCCTCTGATGTGTACCCCAGCTTGTATGCATAAAAAAACCATCTTAAAAAAAAGAAATCAACTATATTTCTGCAAAACATGAAAGTAAGAAAGGAATTTTATTTTCAATATAATTAAGAAGAATGAAATGTTAGTAAATTTAATGAGAAATGTAAAAATTTAAACTCTGAAAAACATTGTTGAAAGAAAATAAAGAAGTTCTAAATAAATGAAAAGGCACATTCAATGATTATAAGTTTCAATATTATTGAGATGAAAATACTAATTAAAGAGGTTTATAGATTCTAAACAATATTTATCAGAATCCAAACAGTCTTCCTTACAGAAATTGGCAAATTGATCCTAACTGTTGCATGGAAATTCAAGGGACTCATAATAGTCAGTGGGGGAAAGGGTGTTATTTTCAACAAATATCCTGGTACAATGTAAAAGAACACAGTTGGATGTTAGATCTCTACCTAATCATATACAAAAATTATCTCAAAATGGATCAAAGACCTTACTATGTGTTAAGTCTATAAAACCCTTAGAAAAAGAAATAGATGTAATCTATAACCGTACATTTAGCAATAGTTTCTTAGATGTGACATTAAAGCACAAGCAAGCAGAGAAACATAGATAAATTTGACTTCATCAAAAGTATAAACCTTTTGTGTTCTAATGGAAAAAAATCAAGAAAGTAAAAAGACAACTTATATAATGGGAGAAAATTTTTGCAAATTATGTATCTGTTTTTTTTTTCTTTTTTTAAAAAAGATTTATTTATTTATGCATACAAGAACTGGAGTGTAGGCCAGAGGTGTGAGGTGATGAGAGGATTCACCAGAGACAGAGTGGGGAGCAGAACAGGCAGATTGAATACACTGAAATACACTGCTGAGGGGGGCAGCGGGTATAGCAGGAGAGATCTGCTGCACCATGTGGGAAGCTACCTGGTCAGGGATCTAACCCATGCTTCAATGGCTGCGGATAGCTTCATAGGCTGAGACTTAACACGTTACACCACCAGGGAGGCTCACAAATTATATATCTGATAAAGGACTTGTATATAGAATATATATATATATATAAAGGACTCCTAGAATTCTGTAATGAAGGGGTAAATAACCCAACTTAAAAATGGGCAAAACATTTGAAACGTTAATGTCTACAAAAATACACAAAAACCAAGAAACACATGAAAAGATGGCCAGTGTTATTAGTGTGAGGGAATGACTAGAGAATTACAAATCAAAATCATAATGGAACACCACTTCACATGCCTTGGGTGGTTAAAATAAATAAATAAAAAAAAAGATACCCAAAACCAAGTGTTGGTGAAGATGTGGAGAAATTAGAATCCTGAGAAACCGCTGGTGGGAATGTAAAATGGTCCAGTTGCTTTGGAAAGCAATCTGGAATATCCTCAAGTCAACATAGAGTTACCTAATGATTCAGGAATTCCACTCTAGGTATATAACCCAAGGTAAATAAAAACATATCTCTACAAAAACTGCTTATAGAAGCATTACTCACAGATGTGCATCAGTTGCTTGAGTGGATATCCAAACCATGAAATCTCATTTGGTAATTAAAAATATATACTAACACATGCTACAACATTAATGAATTTTGCAAATATTATACTGCCTGAAATCAGTTAATAATAAAGGACAAGATGTTAAAAAGTTATTATGAAATGTCCCAAATCAGCAAATTCATAGAGACAGAAAATAGATTAGTGGATGCCTGGGCTGGAAGGAAGGTAGTGATAGAAGGGGAGTGACTGCTAATGGTTACTACATTTCTTTTTAGGGGTAGAGGTTGTGGAACTATGAGATACTAAAAATTATTGAATAGTATACTTAAGTGGGTAAACAATTTGGTATATCATTTGTATTCTATAAAGCCGTTCTTTTTAAAATTTCCAATATTTCTATGTTAGTCTTAATATCTATGAAAGTCACTGAAATTGATCAGGTGACTCACTTATCACTTAGAAATCCATGTTGTCACTACACTGTATCTGTGGCAATAACATTTGCATCTTGTATGAATTCAGTAGTGGCATAGCTGATAGCGCAGTAAAGGGATTCATTTTGAAGAGTGGAGTTTAAGTATTGTATACTTCCAGTGTGGGGATTTTCAAATTGAACATTCATTGCTCCTAATTTGTACTTGCATTGGAGTATTACTTTTAAATAGCACAATGAAATGTCAAATAAGTGATTATATTATTTATAACACCAAGTGTATTGCAAAATGTTGATGAACTGATAACCCAAATGTTGGGAAGGAAAGTAAATCTAAGTGTGCACACATCCTCCCATGGGAAATAAAACTATTTTTATAGCATGTTGTAAAGCATCTGATATTGTA
>PVIJ01001353.1:68102-204731 GCA_004024925.1 Scalopus aquaticus
TACTAAAGTGACATCCTGTCATTTGTTGAAATATTTAAAATTATTTAGCTCTTAGGATTAATATGAATAATGCATACTTTAAATTCAAAACTCCTATTTACTCAAAAGTTACAAGGTTCAAAATAACACTTGTTTTGTTTTTTCCTCTTCCTACAATGCAAACTAGTTGCTCTAGTGAATGTTTCCCCTGACACCCTGAAGAGTACATAGTTTAAAAGATAAAAAGTTGTAGTGAAGAAGTTTTTTCCTAACTCCTGTTATGTTAATTATTTGTACATAAGACATGGGAAAAGATTTAGTTGGCTGGATTGTACAGGATTTTTCGTATCTTTATATAAAATTGGAGGTTTGATGTTCAGTTTCTTGAATTGTTTAAATTTAATCAACGTGATGAGGTATTAGAAAAGTTAATGATGTTGACTTCCTGTTAATTTATAATCATATTTTCATGGATTTTTATCTGCTAGTCATTTAATAAGAGTAAGATTTCTTTTAGAAAAGCACAGCTCACCTTTTGGGCAAGGTAAATATTTCCTGGTTGCCAGTTAATTGATCCATGATAGAGATAAGAATAGCCCTGAAAACAAGGCTGTTTCAACAGCCAGTCTACGTTTTAGCAATTCTTTTTGGATGGTGATTTCATGAATGGTTTTTGACTTTCTTTCTCTGTGGCCCATAGCTCACTGTGGTGGGTTTTTGGATTTACTATAAAGGTTCTGTTTGCACCCTGTGGGTTGGGTTAAGAATCGGGGTTTATGCATTTACTTGTACTGTTGCATTGTTTATACAGCTTTGGTTTAGTTTTGATCTTTTTTTTTTTTTTTTGCCTTTGAGGCTCTTCCACAGTGTCAGCTGCTGACTGATAGTAGGAAAACGGCCTCGTGGTGTGAATGAAAGGGACATAGCGGTTGGTAAACAGAGATAAGGAATAAATAGAGCACAGGCAAAAGGAGATAGTTCTGTGGGGGCCCAGATTGCTGCCAGTCTGTTCAAGGGAGATGCAGAGCCTGTCCTTTTCCCAGATTAAATTAGTGTGCGAAATCTCCAGTGACCTCCTCCCCTTCTCCCCATACTCTTTAGCCAAGCTGAACAGCCTCTGCTGTAAAGTATTCATTTTATCCAGGGACAAGCTGGACAATAGAACTCTCCCTGATACTTATGGACAGCTGTCGTCATTCATCCTGCTCTCAGCATTTCATTTTTCATAGGAGTTAAAAGGGTTTTTACCTTGTAACTGAAAGAGGGCATAAATGCAACTTTGCTGGTTCTGAGGCTGGATGGGCAGGGGATGGGACCAAGGTGGGGGTGACTTCAGAGTAAGGAGGAACTGCTAAAGAAAGCAACTCCTTTTTTTGTTGTTTGTTTTGCTAATATGATTAAATTGTCAAAAATTGAACTTCATATATTTGGGTTCCTAGTGAAGGGAAAATATCTTTGATTCGGAAAGTTTCCTAAAATTAAGGTCACCAGTAGAAACTAAATAAACCACTTCCACCTATTTTACCCTTGTTTTGCCTAAATACGAATGCATTTTATTACCTGCAAATTATTACTCGTAAATAGTAAGCCTGTAAGATACCTACGGTAGTCCCTTATTTTTTTCTTTTTTGTGTGTGTGATTTACTGCAAATATATTCAGCATTTGACTGATTAAATAGACCTTCGGCAACCTTGAGGGTCACTGTGTAGAGTATGTACATAGAAAATGCATCAGCCCATTGTACCCTGGCAGCTAATGAGATTGGTCGTTAAGTAAATGACACAAAGCCTACAAAAAAAGCTTAGCAGCTCACTGGAGTATCACAGAGTGTCCCTGCACACCACACAACGACACAAACACTGGACTAACCTAGCCCACCCCTGCTTTATTCTACATCACTGCTTCCCTGATGTCAGCGTGAGAGGCAGAACAAAGGCTAGGAGGCACCGGTAAGTCAGTCTGGCAATTAAGCCCTAGGGAGAAAGTAGAACAAATCTTAGCCTAACCGTGGGGCTGAAAGTCCGTTTCTTGACAAGTAGGTCAGAATGAGATGATTTTGTTATCACTTCTGGAAATATTGTTTCAGTGATCAGTGATCATATGTTGTTGTTATTGTTGTTTTGTTTGACTGTTTCATAAAAGTTTTTACATTTCAAAAGTAAAGTGTACCCCAAAATGCAAGTGAACTTGAATTTAAGAAGTAGCTTATTTGTTGGAAAAACAGTGCTTTCACAAATGACTGCCTTTCAGGTGTGTGTTCAGGTTTGAAAAACTTTCAAATGCATGAGGCAACTTTGATTTTAGTTAGTCCTAATGTTTTTAAATGATAAAGGTAGCCTGGGGCTCGCGTTTGCACAGTGAAGTTCATTCTTGTCAATGTAAAATAGTCTGATTCAGTAAAATATATTTGACATCATACATGATATAACTATTTCCGTGATCATTATCTTATAAATCAAACACAAGACTAAAAAAGGAAAGCTCCTCTCCCCCTCCCCCATGTATTCTATTCCTCTTGAATCTGCAAATAAAATCCTTACTGCAAATGTGTAATACTGAATAGGATTTGTAGTTATTTGCTTGCTGTACTTGGGAAAGAATCAAAGCCATCTCACACTGAGCAGCATTAACTTACTGTGTCCCTTGGAAAAATGTATTTGTAGCACTGAAGTATAACATTGCAGGATCCTTTTAGAGAAATATGGCAACAGGAAGTTGCCAGAAAGTCTTATTTGCCTTGCTGAAATGTCTGTCTGACTTACACTTGTGTACTCAAAGGATGCTTAGTTCAAGAGAAGATGATATTGTTACAAGACATTCAGGTAAATTGATTATTTTATTCTAAGAATTGTTAGCTAAGTAGATTGTCAACAGTTTAATAAACTCTGATAATCTCATTGAAAATATTCTTAAAAGTATTGTTAACATAAGTATGGTGTTTAAAATGGGTGAATTCATACTAGTGTCAGAATTCAATATTTTAAAGACAGTCATTTAATAATAGAAAGGCATATCATAATCATCTGTTCATGAATTAAAACTCTCCATATTATATAGAAACCAGTTTGTTCACTTGTATTACTTGCCCTGAAACATTTTTATTTGTATAAGAATATAGAAACATTATGATAACACAAATATCACTTTTTATTAGTATTCATGAGCGATTCATAGTAGAGATTCATAATATAGGATGGGTGATCAAAGGTCACACACTTCTCTTTTTTTGTCTTGAGATACTTTACTTCTTCCAAATATATTTCCAGCATTCACTTTATATAGTTCATTTTTAAGACCATATGTGTATGGTACATAACATATATTACAAACTAAATATTATTTTATAGTAACCAGATTTTAGAAGGTAGTAGATTTTGTGAAGAAAATGGTTTAACTGTGTCTTGATAATGTCAAGTAGTGTATATGTAGGGAAGATGTACTTGGATTTTGCTAAATTCAGATTTTTTTAATATGTCATCTTAGCATCATACCTTTAAGGTGGTAGAAATCAAGGAAAAGCAACCTAATTGAAAATGGCTATAATTGCTACCTAGCAATTGCAGGTTAAGGCAGAGTCATGCAACTAGTTCACTTTTTCAGGGAATTATAGAAATATTAGGTTATCTTTCTGTGCTGAACATTTTATGTTTGAATCTCATGTATTATAGTTTATTTCTTCTGAAATTGTTAGTGTTCATAGTGTTAAACAAGAGTGAATTGTTCAGAAAACAAACAATCCTTTTGGAGGGCTAGATATATTTCACCCCTGTCCTCACCAGTGCAGAAAAGTGTGAGCAGACTTGACTAAAGTATGTTAGTTGCATTACTGTGGGAAAAACGGAGTGGAATTACTTTCACAGAAATATAATTGTCATTCTTCAAAATAGAAGAGCTGTGTTATAATTAAGATAGGAGGGCATAGATCATAATTTTTGATTTATGTGAACTTTTCTCAACTAATATTTGCTTTGAATTTGAAAGATTTTTAAAATTTAACAGTGAAAATGTATTGAGGAATGGTTTTATATGATACATAATGTTTTTAAAAGAAATTTGAGGAACTTAAATTCTGTTGACAGGAGGAAACTTTGCAGTAACAAAGTTTTAGTGAGGTTCACATATTTGGCAAGTAAATAATATTAAAAATACTTGCTTCAAAGTATTGTACCAGGTGCTGTGGGTAGTAGAGGGACCCCATTCACATCCTTAAGGGTCCATGATCTAAGAATTATAAAGCATTTTTTATAGAACAAGGCAGTCACTCTAAGTCCTATATAAATGACAGAAAGTGACAAGAGAATCTCCTTTCTTCTTGAGTTCATATATTTGAAATCTCATTCTCCCATTGACGGTGGCCCTCATAAGTTATTTAAGTTCTCTGGGCCTCAGTTTCCTGGTCTGTGAGATAGGGACTGGCGTAGAGAAATGTTGCATTATAATTTATGTGAATATTAAATAAAATAATGTCTTAGGTGCTAAAATGTGGCTTAGGTGCTCAAAGTGTTTTGTGTTGATTGTTTTTTTGACAGTCACATAGAGTTTGAGACAGTAAGTGGATATGTCAATATCATGTTTATACTTTCTACACCTTTACCTGTACCAGGATAGAACTCTTTTTTGTGTTTTCACTTTCAGAGTCATAAACTTTGTGAGATTCCATGAGAAGGATTGTGAAAATTCCATTTTACGTGACTGAGTACTCATACCAAGGCTAAGGTAACAAGTTAAATATACTAAGTGTATATTAAGTATACGTGGTTAAAATTAGCTTATTTTATATCATTTTATTAATGGCAATCAAAAGTATACATTAAAATTTTATTACATTTGAACTTACAATTTTGATAAGCAGAAATACTTAATTTTACTTAATTGTAGAGTGGAATATCTATAAATTAAATAGCTAGTTGTAGCAAGTCTTTACTAGCATTTTTTGAAATTTCCTTTTTTAAAATTAATTTCCTTTTTAAAAAATGAATTTGTTTTTGTCCCTTTGGAATTTTTTTCACAAGGATTTTAGTTTAGGTAATTTCTTTTAATGGAAATAGTAAAAAATAATTTTTTCCTCTTTATGAACATTATGATTGAAAAATATTTTATCACATTATAAAAGAAACTTGAAGGTAATTTTTTGCTGACCATTTTGAAATTCAGTCCAGTGGACTCTCACAGATACCTAAGTTTCTTTACTGGCAGTTGAAAGCTATCAAGTGATTCAGCAAATTCGTAAACTTTTGGGCAAAAATATATTACTTAAAAGTTTAACTCTACAGATTTTTATATCCTGATAGGGTTTGACCTATACATTTAATTTGCAACTTTGTAAGACTTCTGTTCCTAAGAATAATTTCTAGTCCCATATATCTACAGGTAAATTATGTTGACCTACAAAATTGTCAGTGCTTTCAAAGTCTGTTAGTAACTTATTTATACAATTAATTATTATTACAACCATATAATAGCTTTTTAGATCAGAACATTTTATTTTACTTACCTAATGTAAACATGAAGATGCTACAGATATTTGCAGAAAATACATGTTCTCTCAATACTGTGTTTGTTGGTTTCTCAAGTATTTATTAATTGATAAACTATTGAAATAATGAGTTATACTTGGTAAGTCTATGAAAAATATTTGCATTATGGTTTTATCAAAAAAAGGTATGCAAATTCCTGTGGTATATTTTCTATACCTTTTCAAAAATTTGAAAGTAATACTTGGTTAAATTTAATTTTCTAAATTGTGAATTTCTCCTTATGAAAGAAACATGGCTATAGTGAGTATGTCAATCTTGTCTCATCTTCCTCTTCAGATGTATCACACACAGATCCAGTTCTTATATGAGTGAATTCACACTTGGTGTGAGACAAAAGTTAGTTGTCTTTACTTATAATGATATGCAGAACCAGGGTGAAATGAAATGGTTAATTATTCAAATAGAATAAACAATATTTTCAGTCCTGGGATATATATTAAAGAGAATAGGAATCAATCATTTTAGAAAATGTTATTGAAAACCTATTTGTAAAATAATATCCTCAGTTTGCTCTTTTGTTTCTGTGGTATATTAAGTGTGAGTTAGAATGAAGGTATTTACTTTTTTGAAATGTTCTTCTTTCAAATATCAAACAATGGTAAGGGATTAGTCATAACATTTCTATTCTGAAGGGTGAAAATGGGGTGAGGATGAAATATGCTCATGAAGAAAATGAAATCAAGAAAAGATTGAGGCTGACAATATGACTACTCTAGAAAGGGGGTAAAAATTAGAGTATACAACCTATTATGTATAGAGCCCTTGATCTTTTTTTGTGTGGAAGATACCAGTGCCTACCAAAAGGGTTAAAGAAAATGCATTCTGTTGCATCTGCTTACTAAATCCCTTACTTTAGTAGAAATTCAAATTTTGTAAAGATTATTCGTTTTATTGATGCATATAATTATAATCACAAGCCATCTGCTGATTTGGCAGGCATGGTTAAAATTCTCTAACTCTCATAACCTTTCAAGTACAGTGCCCTTGGGACTCTATTTCACTTTTATATTTTGGAAAACATGTAGGGACAAATAAGGGCGGTCATCTGCAGAATGTCAGACCTGAGGAAATGAAAGAACAGAGATCAGGGTTTGCTGTTGTGGTTATTTTTAATGACAGAGGAAGTTATTTCTTCCTTTCTTTTCTTTTTTTGTTCCTTATTTCATGAAGGATTATCTGACTTTCTACGATGTATTTGGGAATTTTTTTCTTAGGGATTAAAGTGCTATCACTTTACTCCTGTAAGGCAGGTTCCAAATCTAAACAAAACAAATAAAATAGCCTTCCAAATATTGCTTATATTAGTTTTCAAAGGTAAATTAAATATATTTCACCCAGACTTTTAAAAGTAAGAGTCCATTGGTTTTATTTTTCTGAATACACATATACAATTAACTGATTTTCCAGGTATAGTTTTCAGATTGTAAAACAGTTTGTACATTTTGTATGTACAAGCTTTTTGGTTTAAAGACCAAATTTACAAACATTTTTTTTAATGTATAAAATCATTACTGACCAGACTTTTTAGGGCAGGTATTTTTGTTGTCCTTCTTTGCTACTAAAAACACTTGAAGTTTGGTTATATTCCAGACATGATTTACTTACATCCTTGGAAATGTTACTACATAATCAAACTTTTTCAACCAGGAGGTTCCAAGGGTCAGGTTTTAAAGATTAGAAATCTCCCTCCTTCGTTCCCTTCTTCCATCCCTCCCTCCTACCTTCTCTCTGTCTCTCTTCAGACACACATACAAACACACCACACACACACACTCACCTGTTAAATAATCTACTCAGGAAACTCTTTGATGTATATATGATGATGATAGTAGTAATGATAATCATTAAAATTTACTCAATACTTATATCGTGCCAGACAGTGTGTTGAGTTCTTCATTTGTATTATGTAATTTATTATTCATAATATTATATTCATATCCCTTTTTGCACATAAAGCTACTGAAGCTGAGAGGCATTAAGATGCTTTTCTTAGGTCACCAGCAGGATTAAGGATTGAGTCCAAATAGGACAGACAGAACTGTTCCTCAAACTGTGCTCTTAATCTTTCCCTATGCTATATGGTAACTGGACATAGAATAAAAGGGAAAAACATGTCACAACATAATGTCAAATAGTACTGGGTTCCAAGTACGGGTGGATTCTAGTCATAGATAAATACCATTAAATAAATAGTTGAATGATCCTGATGCAGTGACTTGACAATTTGCTTTATTTTCCTTATCGGTAACATCTGCCACATTAAGGATAATGCTAAGTGACCTTTGGGGTCATTTTTATTACCCAAATTCTATATTTCTATGAACTTTTTATAATTTAAATATTCCATGAATTTGAAAATTAGATCAGAGACAGCATGAATCTCCATTAGACCTCTTTGAGACATACACATTTAGATGCCAATTAACCTTGATATCAAAAGTAGCCTTTCTACGAACCATATGGGCTTTAACGCTCATGATAAATATCAGATCAAAAGTTAAACATTTGGACAAACAACCAGAAATCTTAGCTATGTGAATATAAACATAGATATTTAGAAACATCTAATATTTGGCTCCTTCCTCTGAGTAGTTTGGTGTTTAGCAGAAGATACTATTTTTTTCAATAATAATAATATAGCATTGACATGATACCAACCACTCTTCTAAGTGCTTTACACCTTTAAATTATTTTAAATTCTAACCACAACCATGACCAGAGTATCCAACTATAAGGTAAGCTCTGCTGTCATCTCTTTTTTATATATAATAAGAGTAACCCATTGGGAGGTACTGTGACCTGTCTGGATCTCCATGGCTGCAACTTTAGAGCATGGACTGACCTCAGCACCATGGCTAGAGGTGGTGTGCCTGGACAGTTATGCATTCTGTGTCTGTGCTTTCTTTCTCTGGGCTTTTTTCGATTTCATTTTGCTTAAAATATGTTTTGACACATCGATTACAGGTTGCAAATATGTTTAGAAACATAGTAATATGTATTTTTCTATTTTAGATCTTAACCTGATCTATTATAATACTGATATATTTTCCTCAAATTATTGTAGAGACAGACCAGGAAGTATTTTTTGATCTTTTGAAAATACCATGTTGAAAATATAATACTAAACAAAGAGTCAAGTTAATGAGATTTAACAAAAATCCTTTAGATGAGAAATCTAATTTAAAATAATTTTATTCTTCTTAGTATCTAGTAGAGAAATTTAGAACATATTGAGAAATGTAGAACTGTTTGTTAGAAGAAAGAATATACTACTGAAGAGTTTCACTGTCAATAGAACTCTTCCTAGGTAGGTACCCCATCAAGTTCAAGGGAAATGAAGATATTTTATTCCAACTAGGTGTGATTTTAGATATTGTTTATATTTTATATGCACTAAAGTTTTCAAGACAGTGAAGTGAAAAATATAAACATCATCAATAGAAAGTTGTGAACAGGTTACTTAGGCTCTGTATATTCATTTGACTAAGAAACATTTATATTACTAGAAGGTACCCGAAATACAAGAAATGAATGTAAGACATCTGCCCTCAAGGACTTTATGAGTCATAGTAGAGGGTAGTGGCATAGGTGAATTTCCCAATCTTGTTTGTTCATTGCTCATGTGATAGGGGAGACTTGTGCAATGCCATAGCTTAGACAAATACAAAACTGGCTGTGACTCCATGCAATTTCATTCTACCACAAAATTTTAATAAATGTGGGTCCAGAACAACTCATTAAGCAAAGTCTACTCTATTTTTCCTCTAAAAGATAAAGTATAGAGTACAGGTGACCTAAACAATAGATGACAACATTTAGATAGTAGAAGCATTATGACAGATTCATAAAAAAGACACTTAAAGACTCAAATCCCTTCAACAAACTTACTGAGAACCTACTCTGTTCTAGTCACTGTGTGAAGCAATGAGAATACAAACAAAAGTACTATAAAATGTCACACCATATGTGGCAGACCTCTCCTGCCTCACCCGCTGCTCCCCTCAGCAGTGTGTTTCTGATATGCCTGTTCTGCTCCCCACTCTGTCTCTGGTGAACCCTCTCACCGCCCCATGCCTCTGGCCTATACCCCAGCTTGTATAAATAAATCTTAAAAAAAAAAAAAAAGCTCCGAGGGCTCCGGGTGGGGGGGGAAGTCACACCATAGCAGGTGACACAATCAAACTGAAATTCACACTAGACCATGATATGTAAGAGGCAAGTCCAAAACATAGATTTCAAATTGCGTAGAGTCATAAAAACAGCTATCTAACTTGATTGTGGAGTGGACATTTATCCAAGATAATAGATTAAAAAAAAGGATTATAGAGGAAAAGATAATATATATATTGAATGTAAGACAACCAGGTGGTGATGTTTAGTATAAAAGTGATCAATTGATCTGAAAATCCAGAGCAATTTTGAGGATAGAAAGATAGACATTTGGAAGTGGTTTGCAAGGAGAATATAGAGAAGGAGAAAAGTACCAGAATTAAGAAGTCTTGGGAATACCTATATTTGTTGGGTAGGTAGAAAATGAAAAAAATAGGAATTTAGAGAAAGTTGAAGAAGGAAGGGAAGGTGAGAACAAAAAGTATCTGGAAATTTAAAAAAAATTGACTCTAAAAAACAGTGATAATAATATAGAAAGAACAAATATGTTTATATAATAAAGAGATGGAACCAAGGAGATAAGAAGTCTGAGGTTTGAAGATATGGAAAAAAAAAACAACTATTTGAACTAGAAAACAAATGTAGTCCAGCCCAATGGAGAATCTAACCTCTTCCTCTAAAACCAGAGCAAAAGACAAAAGGAGTGGATGATAATAAAAATATATTTGTAAGTTTAATGATGATATTTGAAGGCCATTCAGAGTTGATAACCTCAATTTTTTTTTTGTAAAATAAGGCAGCAAAAGTCTATATCAACCCTGTGTGAAATGGTTTTAAATTGCTTTAGCATGTTAGTTTTTTATTAATTATTGCAAATTCATCAGACTATTGAAAACAAAATGTTCTTCCTCACTCTTAAATATTTGTAATTGATATTGACATACAAATAGAAAAGATTAATAAGAATCAGAGAGTTAGGGATTTTCCTCTTTGATTAGAAATGTTTTTGAAGATTAACGCAATTGGAAATGTCAAAGGGAAGTTGACAAAGTCCTTTATTCTGGAACCCAATGAAAGAAGGCATATGACTAGTGGGAGAGGGAAGAGACTGGCTTCTCTCTACAGAGGAAAGAGGTGGGAGATTTGAGAGTAGTGAGTTTGTAACATAGCAGTCCACAGATACATTCATGCTCTTAATAGCTCCTTGTATTTTTATTTGTTTTATACTGGAAATAGAATTTCAACTGTTAGCTTTCTCTATGCCTTTACCACATTCAGCTCACACTAGGTCCACCTTCTCATGTCCAGATGAACTCTGTGGGTTAGAAACTGATTTCTCACTGCCTTCATTCTTTTGCCCAAAGTTGTCCAAGAAACATCTTATCACCTTTATTTATTTTTTATTTTTTTAATATATATTTTTATTGTTATTTATGTCTTTTACATTTTGTATTCCCCTTGGGTAGCCCACCACCAATTCACCCATGATCCATCTCCATGGTCCCTTGTGTTCTTTTCTATTCCATTTTGTGCGATTTTCCTTCCCTCCCTCCACCTCCCCCCCCACCCCCAGCTGATTGTCTCTCTCCTATTTGGTTTCCTTATAGTCCTGTTATAAGTGAAACCATTCGATATTTTTCTCTTTCTTTGGAAAGCTGTATGGCGATTCCTCAAACTGCTAAACATGGAGCTTCCATATGACCCAGCAATCCCACTTTTGGGAATTTACCCAAAGGATACAAAAACACTAATCCGAAAGGATACATGCACCCGTATGTTCATTGCGGCACTGTTCACAACAGCAAAGGTATGGAAGCAACCCAGATGTCCAAAAATAGATGATTGGATCAAGAAGATGTGGTACATATACACAATGGAATACTATTCATCATGGAAAGACGATAAACACATGCAGTTTGCAGCGACATGGATGGAATTAGAGGGGATCATACTCAGTGAAATCTTATCACCTTTAAATGGAATGCAAACTCCTGGCTATCACGTGGTATGATATGATTCTGATGGCTCCACTAGCTTTTTAAAACAGTTTTATTGAGATATTATTCACATGCAACTTACCCATTTACAGTGGACGGTTTAATAATCTTTAGTATATTTAGAGATATGCATCTACCATCACAATCAGTTTTAGAAAATTTCCATATCCTAAAAAGAAATTGCACCACTTAGTCATCACTCTCCAATCCCCTCTACACTCTAAGCTTTAGGCCACCACTAATCTACTTTATGCTTCTATAGATATAATTATCTGGAAATTTCATATGAATGAAATCATGTAATGTATGGTCTTGTAAGTGGCTTATTTCATTCATCATAATGTTTCCAAGGCTCATCCATGATTTAGCCTGTATCAGTAATTCATTCCTTTTTGTTGCTGAGTAATAGCCCATTGACTGGATATATCACATTTTGTTTATTCATTCACTAGTTGATGAATATTTAGGTTGTTTCCATGTTTTCACTATTGTGAAAAATGCTGCTATAAACATTCATGTACATTTTTTTCTTTGTGCACATGTTTTCATTTCTCTTGGAAATACATTTAGGGGTTGAACTGCTGGATTATATAGTAACTCTGTATCTAATCACTTAAGGAAATGCCAGAATTTTTCCAATGTAACTGTACCATGTTAAATTTTCACCATAGTTCAACCAATAGTTCGCGAAGGTCTGATTTCCTTATATCTTCACCTACACTTGTTATTGTATGTATTTTTTTTATGATAGCTATCCTGGTTACTGTAAAGTATTATCTTATAATTTCAATTTGCATTTTATTAATGAATAAATGAAGTTGAACATTTTTTCATGTGCCTACTCACCACTTGCATATCTTCATTAGAGAAAGATCTAATTACTTTGCCCATTTTTAATTGGGTAATTTGTCTTTCTATTATTGAATTGCAATTTTTCGTTTTATATTCTAGACACAAGACTTTTTTCACCCTAGGTACAAAGTTCTTGTACATGCCTTCAAATGAGCAAAAATTATTCTGCCTACATTACTTTTCCAAAGCAACACCTTTAAATTGCATTGTATATTTATTGCTTCCTTGGTTTTGGTTTGGTTCCCACACTGGAATATAATTTTTGTGGTGCCCCCCTCCCCCCCCCACCGCTTCTCTACTTACCTCATGATGATGAGAAAAAACGTGTAATTACATGGACTTTGGATCTAGAGTCCAATTGCCAGTGATGGTAGTTACTAGCTTTGTGACCATCAGCAACTTCTCTGTAATTTGATCTGCTCATTTGAAACATGGGGATAATTAATAATCCTTGATTGATACAATGGTTGTACAGTTTGTATTAGTATGTAATATGAGTAATCCATTTATATGAATAAAGCACTTAACACACAAATAAATAATGGAGTAAAACAATCAACACATATTTTTGAATGAATATTTCTTACTAACTACATGTTCTCTTGAAGAATGTGATCTGTTTACTCTCCAAAGACTTAATCAATCTCATCAACACAGGTCTTCATCATGACTACACTTGGTTATAAACTGAGTACTAGCTACCTGTGGGTTTTGCTTTAGGACTGGTCTCTTTGAATCATGGAAAGAAAAGAATTCCTACTGTGTGCCTTGTTTTTTTTGTGGGGCATCTCATATACTCCCCACAATTCTGGCGGGAGTTTCTGTTATTTTACTTTTTTTAACAGATGAAAAACACAAAGATTAGGGGGGTAAAATAAAGTTTTGAGATCATAGAATTAGTCAATGTCAGAGATGGACTTCAAACTCAGGCTGATGTTAGCATAGAGACCAAGCGCATCACCATCAAATCTTCAGCTTTGGACCAGTGCTCAAGCTCTCCAGTCATCACCAAAATTTTTCTCAGATCATTTATTATTCTCCAACATACAGGTTTTATCAGCTTTGCCATATTTCGGTGTCCCCATTACCCTTTTTACTGATCGTCTAAACATTTCAAGCATCTTTCTAGTCTAGTTCAGTATATTTCCACTATGCACCTCTCTAAATGCAAAACAAAATTTCACATTCCTTGAGATCCCACTCTATCACTATAAATCTTTCTTTGGTTTGCTTAGTGAAAAGCATGTAGTTATCTAGCTTCATGCTGCCATTGCTACACAGCAGGACAATCATGGGCGTCAGACATGATATTGAATTCTAGTTCTTACTATTGGCATGATCTAAATTTGCTCAACTTAAAGTGTGAATAATAATGTCAATCTCCTTAGGTTACTGTGAGACTTTAATAGCATAATATAATCATTAAATGCTTAGTTCTGTACCTGAACCATCATCATTGCACAGTTAATGAGTTAATTGCTAAAAGCCTCATGTGAGTCTGTTTTTTACATTTGATTTCTTTAACTCTTTTAAATTATCATCTACTACTATCTCTCCCCTACTGTTTACTTTACCTATCTTATCTAAATTGAGATAAATATTTCTTTTAGCTCCATCATTTCAAGTTTTCTTAGTAAATGATGTTTCTTTTCTTATTCTAATTTATTTCCTGGTTCTTTAAATTCAGTTTACTTTCTTTGGACATTTATAACATAGCAATCACTCCTCTAATTTTAACATATGATTGAACTAGCAATAATAATCCTTAAATTTTAATACCCTCTCACCTTGGCCTTAAAGTCAATAGTTACATGTGTTAACGTTATAGTAGAATTACATACACTTTTTGTATTTTTTATTTGCAAAATTAATTTCAATTTATAAATAACTGCTCACAGATTATTTTCTACTTCAGATATAACATCATAATCTGAAGATGTAACATCATTAAACCAATAATCTACTTTAATCGTTAAATTTACTAGTCTTATAATCAAATGAGTATGCTTTCACTAGCATAACTTTTGGTTCCATGATAAGGATATTTTCATGTTTTATCTCTAAATATTTGATCCACTGTTTTTCTAAATTTCATATCACATAGTCAGTAACCTTATCATAATTCCCTATTTCCTTAATAATTAGCAACATTCTCACTGAGAACCTTGTCTATATAAGAGAAATAGAGAGATGATTATCCTTACCCTGCAGGAACATCCGACCTACAGAATGTGTCAACAATGATTCATTATGGTGGGCCAGGTGTTGCGGTAGGAGTAGTCATGACTTCTATGGGAACAGGGAAAATAGTCGAAACAGAAGAAGCTAACATGATGAAAGGAAACCCATTCTGATTAATCTGAAGCAAACTCTTGTTAGTCACTTTGAAAACACATTGTGCAAATTAAGTCTTTAAGACAGAGATTCCATAGTACTTCCAGTGCCTTTTCTGCTTGTACATGATTCTTTGGAAAATTTTAATGCAGCCAAAAAATATGTAGTATGTTACCTCTGGGAGAAAACTAAGGTCAAATACCTTCAGTAATCTATCACAATTAATGAAACACCAATTGAACAATGGAAGCTGATAAAAGTAATAGAATGGAATTGAATAAATATAGGACAAAATTCCTGATGTGAACTGTTACTGACCTCTGATTAATCACATGAGACCACTATAAAACCAGATGTTCGAATGACCGGAGGCACTTACTTTGTCTGATTCACTGTAACTTTTAAAAACTAATCAAGAAAGGACATCGTTGGAGATCTTGACATTGACAGGAATGGTCTGCCATGAAAACAGTATTTCTATTCTAACTTTGTATGACTATAAGTTCTTCCTTACTCAAACTGTATGTGCTGATATTTGTGTTTATGGAAGAGAGATCTTATCAAATCCTACTCAGATTGTTCTTCCAAGTTACGAAGAACTAAATGGAATACCAATATCTTTTCAAAGATTGACATTTTATTGTCTCTTTTAATTCTACAACAGGAATAGCTATACTTTTTGAGTGGCACACACCACACAGCCCTCTCCACTCACCAGTACTCTCCTCTTTTATATAAAGTCCCCCTTTATCTGCAGAATAATTTATGATTAATAAATATATGAGTAAATAAGTTAATTAATTCAATAAAGAATACTTTCTATAATTACCAAGAGGACTGGCTAGACTGGTATTAATCAAATTCCTTATTTGTGACATCATTACCTTTTGTACACTTTTGATACTTTAAAAACAGCTTTGTTAAATAAATATCAGTGGGATAACAAAACCAAATAAGAGATGGCAAGAATTCATAAGGGGTATTGAATATTTTTCTCATGTGTTTACTGATATTTCTTAATCTTGAGCCATATTCTCTAAACTTTACTAGAGTGCAATTTAATAACTTCATGTTTAAGAACACAATAGTTTTCCTGACCTGGGCAGATAAATCAATGCTAAAGCACTTAACTTCTGCTGAGTGAGCAACTTGCTGTTTAAAGCATCAACTTCCACCTCTTTACTAAAACGCATGTGGTGTTTCATCTATAATTTCTTTGATACCAACTGGTTGCACTCTTCACTTTTTAAAACATGTATTTATATAAACTATGTAGCAAAATATCTTCTAAGAGCTTTTTTTTGGTATTAGACTAAAAGTTTTCAAGATAATGTGTTCTTCAAAAGAACAACTGTCAAAAAGTAACACTTCATATATCAGTGTATGCGGAAAATAAGTCAGTATACTAGGGCTGGTAAAATACCATCTTAGGAAATTTGAATCTTGACTTGATGATGCTTGATGGTTTTCATTGAAAAACAATGAAATTTGTTTTTATGATATAAGTTTTAATTAATTCATTCCTATGTTTTACTCGCTTTGGACAATTTTCAATACTGTGCAGTCTTAGGTTTGTAATTTTTGAGCCTACATTTGATAATGTCACTGTAATGAAAAAGTATATAATTTAAATAGATGTTTCTTTCTTGACATGGATGGTTTCTCCTGAAGGGAAGATCAACTTTAATAAGCTATAATATGGTTCTCAGAATGTACTTCAATGAAGGATCAGAACATCCACCTTTTAATCTGCTTCTTTCTATCACACGGTACTAAAAGCAAAGCAAATAAATAGCTATAAAGTGGAAGTATACAAGCCAAGTGGATGCACAAAGTCCATGTGGATGAATTTAGCCTTCAGGGAAGGGATTCTTCAATGCAGTTAATATTTGAATATCTACGGTGACAGTTCTCAAAGTGTAACAGCGATCTGACATACGATGTAAAAACATAATTCCTAGGGCTACATTTAAAAAAAATCATCATTCTAATCCTTCTTCATGTACAAATAATCTAAAATAGGCTTTATGCCTTTTTATTAGCTTCTGTCCTTTTAATCTTAGATCACTTTCACTGACTTTAGTTTTTTGTAGTTAAAGATTCTTAACAGCGAAGTTAGTGGCAAACTTTTGAGACTCTGTCTCATCCCATTAGGGTAACTTTTCTGATGCTAAGAAATCAGTGAGACAAAGCTTTCTGTGAAGGCAATAAAGTTTGCCTTTTTCTAAGGATTTGGCATTTTACATCTACTTGTGAGGACTCTAGTGGCCTGAGAGAAAAGAATAGTTGACCAAGTGCAATCTGATTTGTGAAAATACTTTTAGCATGGGGACACATGAAAATTAAAGGATTAAAAAAAATCCTTTTGAAATCTCTGCACAACAAACACCCCCATATGTAAATAGGACTGTCACTTGGTGTTTGTCCACAGCTAGAGCTCCAGATGAACCAGTGTAGTGTGCGATGACAGGAACAGCTGACTCATTAGCAGAGAGCAGTGAAAGGTAATTAACCCTGGGAAAAGTACAGCTGCCGTGCGGGCTGTTCCTTTCTGTAGGATCTGATTAGAAATTAGTGTTAAACCACTGATTCTTTTTTTTTTTTAAAAAAAAAGATTGTCATTGATAATTCACTTTCACTCTCAGGTGTGTTCCTAGAAAAGGTTCTCAAATGTGTTTATACACAATAGGGTTCAAATCTAAAAAACATTTTCTGATAACAGTAGACACCTGTTTTTCTTGTTGAGGGGTAGTTCTTTCAAGTGAGTATTATGTTTGACTATTGAAGATTGGTAGTGCCCCAACCCATATTCTGATAGTCAGTATGTAAATTACTTGAAAGTATTGCTTTATATAGTTAATAAGCTGTGGATAATTACCATTTAATTAAGTTTTCTCTTTTTTTTCTTTCCATTTTTCCTCTGACAATGCTTCTCATCAGTAGCAATGGAAACTCTCCAGTTCAAATCCAATGGATATTAGACAAGGTAAGTGAAGACTATTTAAAAATTAACTTTCCTCCGAGAGATAAATAATCCCTAACTCAGGAAGTTAAGGAACTTGCTTGATTTTGTAAATGTTGATATCACCATGGTAATTTGAATTATAGTCACATGTTTTTGAAGAGTCCATATACCTGTTCATCTCAATTTATGACTTTACAAGTCTCTGATATGAAACATTGTTACTTTAACACAAATGTAGCTAAAAATGTGGTAACCAGAGAAATGTCCCCCAAAGATGTCTATGTCCTGATTCATGAAACCTAAGACTGTGTTACCTTCCTTGGCAATTGGAGGGTAGTTAGATTAAGAATCTGAAAATGGGGAGATTATCCTGTATTATCCAGTTAGGCCCAACTAATCACATGGTCCATAGAAGGGAGAAGAATTAAACAGGAAGATGTGACTTGAGAAGGCCTCAACTTAACCCACCTTTACTGGCTTTGAAGATGGAGAAGATGAGTCAAGGAAAGTAGCAGCTTCTTAAAGCTAAAAACAGCTCCTAATTTATAGCCAGCAGGAAAACAAGAGACCTCAGCCTTGGAATAGTAAGGAACTAGAGCCTGAAACCACCCAAATGAGCAAGAAAGTGAATTCTCTCTTGGATTCTTTTTTTTTTTTTAAAGATTTATTTATTCATGCATACAAGCTGGGGTATAGGCCAGAGATGTGGGGTGGTGAGAGGATTCACCAGAGACAGAGTGGGGAGCAGAACAGGCAGATCCACTGAAGTACACTGCTGAGGGGAGCAGCAGGAGAGATAGGAGATGTCTGCTGCACCATGTGGGAATCTCCCTGGCCAGGTATCAAACCCATGCTACAGTGGCTCTGGATAGCTCCACAGTGCTGTGCCTAACCCATTGCCCACCAGGAGTCCCCTCTCTTGGATTCTTGAGAAAGGAATGCAGCCTAGTTTGATTTTAGCCTGGCGAGACTATCAGACTTTGGACCTATAACACTGTAAAATAACAGATTTGTGCTGTTTTAAGCCACTGTTTGTAGGTATTTGTTACAACATAAATAGAAAACTGATGCAGACTATAAATTAACAAGTAGATGGGGATTTTTACAGTTGGAAGTAGAAATCCTACAAAGAATTTCCTGTGTTTGAATGAAGAGGAGAAAATTTTTTCTAGAGGTCAAGACTGATAGTGATTAGGAACTGGACTGATCATTTTGTGGATCCTAATGATGGTTATCATCAACTCCAAGATTTTTATCTTCTGCTTTGCAACATCCCTCCCCTTCCCCCATACACACAAAGTTCTCCACAAGATATTTTTGTCAACACAGTGCCTATTTATCAGGGTGCAAAGGGGTACATGACTCGTTGGAACCATTAGCAAAGTCTATGCTTAATTGATATAGGTGAGACGAATGGAAAGTCAATGGCTAGAAGGCAAGGTCCATGTTGCAGAGGGAGAACAGATCTTTCCAAACTATACTTAGTTTAGTGCTTAAAGGGAGATGATTGTCATGCAAGACCTGGATCTATGTCTTTCTAGATATGTGAACACTGAGTAAGGTAGTGAGCATGCTTCTGATTCTTCGTATTTAAAATTGGAAATACCCCCATAGGCACCTCCTGAGAGTATATGTAAGTACTAAGCAAGATAGTACAGGTAAAGATTTCCAAGAGTGTCAATAACTTGACAAGAGTTCTGTAAATGTTTATATTTATTTATAAAATGTCATTTTACTTATTGATAATAATGATAGATTAATTTTGTGTTTTCTCATGGTCAGAGCCATTTTATTTCCAATATAATAGCCATTAGTTTAAAGTATATGGATATATGTTGCTTAAAGTAAAATAAATACATAATTGTCAGGACAATTTGATAAATTGTGAGTGAAAAAAAGTGAGGTGTAAACTGGGAATCAGGTATAGCTTAAGTGAACTGGAGAGCTTCCTAAGCTGCTTTGTCACCATTTGGAAAAAATAAAGCTTTATTTCTATTTTATTTTTGACTCATATTACCACAAAGGGACCAATTGAAATCATAACCCATTTTTTCATATAAATTAGATAAAAGTACACATTGGGGAAAACCTGTCCATCAAATCTGTGTACTTCATGCTCATCTTTTATTTTGGGAGCTAACATTTTCAATATAAATGAAGACAAATTTATAAATTCTTTTTAGCTGGCATAGCAATCAACACAAAGTCTATAGAGTCGCAGATACTGTTCTAGTATTTTTTATATTGAAATACAATTAATAGAATAATATCTCAAGGATCTGATGAGTACTATTTTTGGCTATTTCATTTCAATTCAACAATAATGTATTGAGCACTTATTGTCATCATCAAATTACATTATGTTGCATCGAAAGGTCAATAAGACAGATCCTTACATCTGTGAGTTTATGCCCACATAGGAACATGAAATGGACATGAGTGAATACAATATCAGGCAGAACATTGTAATCAGCATGAAGGTGTCACATTAGGGAACACAGATTCTAAGAGTTGCTGTCACTTGAACTACAACATGAGTGGCAAGTCATATTTGAGCTATTTACAGTCAGATTTTGCAGTTTTGACATTAAAGGGAAAAGTTTCTTTGAAAGTTCCAAATGAAATCAGCAAATTCTAAACATTAATTTTAGTTATTTAATTTTACCATCTAGTTTCCTCTACCCTCATGAAATAATATAAAATTATGACTTTAATATATTGCTTAATCAAGTCAAGGACAATTTTGACTATTTGTATCTTTTAAATTGGTCTTTGGGGACATTTATTTATTTCAGTGAAAGGTCTCTGAATCTCTCTAGGGATGAATTCTTTAGGAATCATGGATGCTTTTTCAGTCTGGCCTAAGCCAGAGCTCCAAATTGTTCCTTCTGCCTCCCCCCATTAATCATACTTCCACTTCATCCTAGAATCCTCGGTTTCATGGTATGTACTTGTGAGGAGAAGAGGGTGCCCAGTGTCTAAAAAGGAGTGATTCATTGACTGGCATTTAATAAATGTATATTGAAGCAATAGTAAGTAATTATTTAAGAGAAAGACAGTTCTAATAGAAGAATACATTCAAATAGAGCAGTGAAAATAAAATTAACAAAAATACAATGGTCCACTGACTTCACCAATTGCGAGGTATGCCATTTTCTTTGTAAATTTTAATAGATTCTTCCATTCCATATATTAGTTAGAAAATAAAGATAAATGAACAGATTCTTTTCTATTATTTTTTTTTAGATTTATTTATTTATACGTACAAGCTGGGGTACAAGCCAGAGGTGCAGGGTGGTGAGAGGGTTCACCAGAGACAGAGTGGGGAGCAGAACAGGTAGAGCAACGGAAGTACACTGCTGAGGGGAGCAGGGGGCAAAGCAGGAGAGGTCTGCTGAGCCATGTGGGAAGCTCCCCGGCCAGGCGTGGAACTGGCGTTGCCGCTGCTGCCGACAACTCCATAGCGCAGCGCTTAACTGCTATGCCACTAGGGAGGCCTTTTATTTAATTTTAAATTTAGAGAGTATAGTAAAGATTTTAATTTTAAAAAAAACAGCGTTGGAAAAACATTAGACTTATTAAAAATTGTTATTATTAAAAGTCTAATAAAAATGAGTAAGGAAAATAGAAAATGTCTAAGGACATGAAGCATATTATTATTCATGCATATTACATGAAGCATTTATTATCTATATAATAAAATAACTTAGAGGAAATTCCCGTTACATAATAAAAAGCCTCATTTTTGAATCAACAAGTGCTCTTTGAACTTTATTAAAAATATTTTGACATTATAAGGTGTTTGGCATAGATTTACTCAAAATAGTACATTTAGTTACAACATGAGTCTTGAAGTTAAGTGGTTAGTTTAATAAAACAGTTTCCATAGTTACCACAGGAGAACAGAGGATAACTTTTATTCTTTGGCAGGTAGGAAGGGGCTTTAGAGAAAAGATTAAGCAAACAGACCCAAGCAGATTCATTTTGTGGGGCTTCAAAACTGATTTTTTAAAAGAGGAAAATCTTGATATTATGGGAAATTGAAATTTTTTCCCCAGTGAAATGTGTAACAGCACATTAAGAAATCTGAACATCTCTTTCTCTGGGCATTTCCAACTGGATCGAGTCAGAGAAATTTAGTATAATAAGATATCTCTGTGAGATACTTTTTTTTCTCATAGTGTTTAGTTAATAAGATATGTCATAAATAAGTGGTAAAAGATGCCATGTCTCAAACAGCAGTGCCATGTTCTGTGTGACAGATCATGCAATCTTTAGTCTAACTTTATTATTCTTGAGCAACATTGTGTGGACAGTTCTGATGGAAGGGAAATGGAAATCTACACTGGTATAAGTGTCTTCCTGTGCTAGCTCCATTGTTTTTTCAGTTTCGAGTTGAGATGTGTTCTCTCTCAGTGTTAATGTAGGTCACTGTCAGTGTTGTCCTTTGCTGTGTCTAACCCAAGGAGTTTTTCACAGTTGACTGTTGAGAAACAAAATGATGTGGTTTCTGCTATCTCACCTTCAACTCTTGAGTCTTTGAAGCACAGTGATTAACAGGACTTTTACAAAGTTTCTATGTAGTTACAAGGACAGTTTCAATCTTCTGTCATTTTTTTGCATTAGCTATGATTATGCTTTTACCACAAAAATGCATTTGTTTTAAAGGTAACAATACAGACTAGGAGAATAGCTTATGTTTCATCTATATTTATCAGCACTCACTGTACATTTGTGTCTTCATTACCAGGAAATATTAAGGGACATTGTGCCATCTATTCCTGTTTACAGTTTATTATGCAGAGATAGGAAACACTTAGCATGTAAAATGAATGTAGAAATTATTCCTGGATAGAAACACGGACATTTCCCACTCGTTGGCTCTTTCTCCTCCATCACCGGATCAGAGTGTAATTGTCAGTAATCAGGCCTGCTTGCTGCTGATAAAACCACTCTGAATGCTAGCAGCCTTCTTTGTGTGATGACTCAATTATTCCAGAAGTGCCTCATCAAATCTGCCCCATCAGCTGGGCTAATAAATAAGGAGAAGAAACTGGCCCCCCAAAGCAAATTATAAATCCATTTGCATTAACCATTTCGCTGGTCCATGATCTAGGCAGAAATAAGCATGGCAGATTGTGTTAAGCTTATTTGAATATGCTTATAATGTTTACAGCATGCAACTTTTTTCCCCCACAAGGTGTTGGAATTATCAGTTATGAATGGCATCTAAATGTAGTTATGTTAATTGCAGCAAGGCTTTAAGTATCTTTGAGGGCTATTTTGTTACTTAAATCAGGTGAAAGTTAAATCCTCTTGCAGAGGGAAGAAACAGGGTCTTGTGCAAGTTATTGGCATTGCTTCAGAGTTAAGGATAAGAGGGCTGTTTTATGTTTACAGGTATTGGAATAACAAACACAAATACTACACTGTCTGGTAGTACCAGGTACAATTATTCCTATCTATCACAGTGGAAACCAGCTGTTATTTTGATGTTCTGTATGACTTCAGCAATTTGCAAAGGAAAAATTATCATTTTTGAGAGTAGATCATAATCTCCATAGCTCTCCTTGAACTTAAAAATTCCTTGAAAGATTCTATATGACAGAAATTTCAAGAAGTCAGTCAGTATAGTAGGAATCAATTAAGCCATCAATGGAAATCTTGTGCATTGTTTGATGAATCTTACTTTAGTCTTTCAAAATTACAAACCATCCTAAATAAAAAGAGGTGTTGTTTACATTTAAATCTTGATCACTCAGGGAAGCAAAAAAAAAAAATGCTCAAAATGGAGTAAAAAACAATTTGCTAATATCAACGTGTTAAACTTATTGAATATTTAACAATTTAAAATCCAAATAATTTTCCCTAAAAATGATACCATTGACCCAACATGCAAAGCTGCCTTTCAGCAGAGTAATTCTAGTTTTGTTTAGTTTTTTCTTCTGCTACAATCAGGAACCTAGGTTTGAGTTGATGGTAAACTTAAAACTTGTAAATAATGTGTATTTTTCCTTACCTAAAACAACTTAAGTGAAACACTATGTCTTTTCATTTGCTCCAGTCAATGAAGCATAGTTCTTAATGTCAACCTGGGGAGCTAAGGAGAAGAAAGTCATCTTTGACAGCATAAATATAAAGTGACAATAGGTTTACATAATTTTAATACATCAATTTCTGAATAGGTAATCTCTTACTATGATGGAAAGACCAATTCTATAGCTCATTGATTAGAAACTCAAAAATAAAGAGTTTAAGAGTTCATTAGACATTTAATGGAGCAACATGGCAAATGGAAAACCAAAGAATTTGATTGTCTTTCCAGGCAAAGATATCATGAAGGTTTATATGAAATTTGACTTTAAATTACCATACTGATGAATAGAAAAATAAACCTGGGCATTTATTGTATTTGTTATCTAGAACTGTCTGACAATTCATAAAAAAACAAACCAAGCCAGTGTCACTCCCCTTTTCAACATTTAAACAAAAATTGGCGGATAATTTTATGAAGTTATGAGTGATTAAGAGATTAAAACTGTTGGTAGTTGTGAAGACAAGGTCTCAAGGGATAGCAATGCTAATGTAAATATTCAGGCATTCTCCTGTTTTTATTTCCTTGTTAAGAAATAAATCTGAGAGTGGTTTTTGGAGCTTGTATGGGCATTCCTAACTTCTGAGAGTGTCTTGCCATGTTTCACCATCCTGACTCAGTTAGAATTGACAGGTGAACTCCAGAAGGAAATTGATGGCTGTGGTGGGCTCCTCTTAGTTACATTTCAGGGCTTCAAGTGCTACATATATTTCGTATTAAATTTATTTTTCCATTTACTAAGTTGTTCACATTGAGTTTAGTTTGGAGGAAACTATTTTTATTGTGTCATTTTGAACCATAAATAAACCTATAGTTCTCTGGTTTAAGGACACAATTAGCATATGTAGCATATACTTTAGGTCACTCATACCCCTTATGCCCAATAAAATTAAATCTGTATACCCTCCTTTTTTTCTAACATATCCTATTCATCATGTGATATTATTATTGGTTTAAAGAACTATCTTTTTTGGAATTAGACATTCAGCCAGGAAGCACCTGTAAAGAACTAAGAATACCTAATTTTGGCATATAGTAGACAAATGGGATACAGGTGAAGCCATATTTTAATTACAGGTACACTTAGTATTGTATAGTCTATTAAGTTGCTAACATCTTTGTTGTCAGCTAGTTTTGTCTTTTAAGATTGCTGTTTCATAAAAACACAAGCTTCAATACAAATGAGTTCTTTCTGGTAGGTGGAAGAATTAACTGTGCTGCTAGTTATAGGAATGTGATCAGAGTGTAAACCCTGAAGTTTTATCAAAAATTGATATTTTTATACATTTGATCTCTTTTAGGACTAGTAAAAGAGATTAAAGTATGGCAATTAATAAAGTGGGTTATTAAAGGTAGCCCCTTGATACAGTAATAGTGCACAGACAGGGAATCTTCATGATCCCCTTTGGTCTCAGCCAAGGGTGTTTCTTGGAATTATTAATGGTAGACACACGGAATAGGTGAACCTCTACACGGATTATTTTTCCCATTTGTCTTTTGGTGTACTTGGATTTCTCGTGTCCTTTTTTTTGGTCAAATCATATTTCTAAACTTATATTTTGTCAGTGCCCTCTGTGCATCCACCTCTCCAAGTGGATCTCAGCTGCACTGCCTTAACTCTCTTCCCCAGGGAGGGGAGAGACAGCAGATGGGGTTAGGGCAGAGGGCTGATGCATCTGACAGCAAACGGCCGGGTTGTTGAGTGGAAGCTGCAAGCGTCAGGAAGCTACTTTTCCCCTGAGAACCAACTAACCACTGAAGAAAGTTGAAAATGAGCCCTTTGAGAAACGCTATTAAAAGTAGTAAAAAATTGCAATTGTGCAGATGATGTGCTGCTGTGTGCTTATTCGGATGCTAATGAGTTTGACATTAGGGAACTCAGAGGGTTTACAGCTACTCCCTTATGTGATTCAGTTCTTTATTGGCAATCTTTGAGAAAATAAATGGAAAATGTATTGCTAATAAATACATAACACGATAGGGTATTAGACAAAAAGCCATTACTTTCAGGATTTAGAAAGAGCTTTGCTCACCAGTGTGACTGTTTTCCAGGATCTTTTGTTTTAGGTTAGAGTATGGCAAACAAAGGGGAGTAGGCAGGTGGAAAGCTTCAGAACTCTTTCTGAACTGAGGGACAAGTAGAATAAGCCAAACACATTTGGAGAGAAAGCTTTTTTTAAGTTGCAATCAAAAACAAACTAAGAATTCCCAAGCTCCTATGTTACTTTCAATTCTTATACCATGTGCAGTAATCTACTCTATCACTTGAGTTTTATCCCTATTTTTCCACAGGAACTACAGTTGCTGACTTGAGTTGAAGAAGCATCTGCTTAATGTCTGGTCAAAGCTTACAAGTAGTACAGAAATCTGTGGTTCAAAAGCCAAGCGTGGCAACCTACTATAAAGGGTAAAACACAGCACAAGAGAAATCTGCTAGGAAGGTTGGTGGCTTTTGTTTTAAAGTTTCAGAACTGCCAGATTTACACATTTAACTGATATATAGGATATTTGTATAAATGGCCCTGTTCTTGTTTGCTGAGTGCACTACACTGAATATTTCAAAGTTTTCTCCCAAGGGCCACACACCCTGAGAACAGATTCTGTTCCCATCCCTGGGACCATCTAAGAGGTGATGTAGCTAGCTCCACAGTGTATTCTGTCTGAATGCAAAGTAAAGCAAGGGCAAATTGTTTCCACAGAAAGCAGATTAAAACATTGGCAAAAAGCTTTAGTAGCATTATATGACAGCCTTATTAAAGAGCGCTCCACATAACAAGGATGAATTTGAAACTGTCTTTTGTAACTCCTTAAGTATTTAGCACATTCCAAATTGTTTATAAACTTTTTCTTTTGGGGGTTAAAAGTAAAAACTAGCAGTAACAGTAATTGAGAGTTCCTCTTATCTGATTTCTCCACTAAGTCATAAATATTTTATATATATAAATATATATACACACTCACACTTTATCTATCTATGTATCTATCCATCTATCTGTCTATCTATCATTTATACACATTTGGTAATAAAGACAATGAAACAAATAATAAAAACAATAAAGACAATGAACTTGGCTTTCTTTTAAAAAGTATAAAAATCATTTTTCCATTAATAGGTAATGTAAATTTTTTTCATTGTGTTTATTATACAGGGCAACCAAATTGTGTATGAAAGTGTCAGTTCGTTTATTGTTCATTTCAGTGTTTGTTGTTGCTCTTCTATATATTTGTCTTACTTTATATGGTTTTTTTCTTGATTTTTTTATCTTAATAGAATGAATTTCAGGATTTCTCACTAAAGCAAAGACATTTTGTCACTCTGACAGAGCAGGGCAAACCAAGTTGGCAGACAAGTTACCCAGAGAAAGAGAGGTAAAGTAATATTTCTATTAAAAAGTAGAATATATTGAAAGAAAATGAATCCAATCGAAGCATTTACATATAGTTTGTCTTTTACAACAGTTCCTTGATTTCTTTGTGGATTTTCTGTGAGAAATTTGTTAATACTGAATTTAGAATTGTGATTTTTGTCAGGAGTATGGTCACTTTAATATTTAAAAATATTAAACAGGCAAAGTTCTCTGCTTCTGACTAGTATATATTATTTTTTTCATACATCTTTGCCCTTAAAGAAAAGTGCATTGTTAAAATAGTTTTAAAGTACAATCTAAATTCATTTTTTGTTTGAAATTATTTTACACACGGATTAATTAAGGGTAAGTAGGTGAGATATTTTCTAAGTATGTTTTTAAAAGCCCTGTAAGTTACTTCTACAGTTAATTCCTACATATACTGAAAAGTGAGGAATTGGATTGTATTTGGGAAAAAACCGCTTCCAAATATTTTATGCTTTTATGAAAGAACTTGTTTTCTAACATTTACATATTTTGCAATAGATGCATGTCAAAATATCAGCAAGAAAAGAGTTTTAAGGCCCTTATAGGGTATTCTTTACTCTGAGTTATCTTTAAGCAGGGCATATTTTTAAATACTTAAAAAAATGTATCCTGAAACATAAAGCTGGCAATTGCCCCCTTATGTCACAAAGCTGTGACTCAGAGGCCGTGGTAGGCGACTAATAGAAATCCTTGGCACACGTTGGCTACCTAAGGGAATAATAGAACTATTTGCTGGAGTCGTTTGGCAACAGGACACAAACATATGGCTTTGGTTTATATTCAGCATTGCCAGTTGTGCAAAGTTAGAGGATGAAGTCTACAACAGCAGTTACAGCTCAGAAATAAGAAGTGAGAATCAAAATAGATCAGCCTCCTTTAAAGCTACTCAAACTTGTCTTAGACCTAAGATATCTTTTACTGCAGTGTATTTCTAAGTGATTCTGGAAAACCCCTTTGAAAGTCGCATCATCTGCAGGGAATGTACGCATAGTAGGACCTCAGGATCAGCTCTTTCCAGGGAGTTATACTTAATCTGACAGAGCAATGAATCTGTTTCTTCCTTTGGGTATGGTGTTTGTCAGGGCTGGGAGGCTTTGGGGAGACTAGGAAAAAATATCATAAATTTCAAGGGAATACATCATTCAATTCTTCAGCTTTCTATGCACAAAAACACTTGCTCTTATTAACTTAGCTTTTCAAAGTATATAATATTTCCTAAGTAATTAGTATATACATGAAAAGAAAACCAGAAAATGAAATGAGAGTAGAGAACAGAGAAAGAAACATACTGCACAACTCATTTCCCCCCCTTCTTTTTTTTTCCTGTGTAACAGGGAAATATCTTTTGATATTGTTTAGGACTGATCCAAAGACCTGTTTAAAACAAAATGATGCCAGAATCATAAAAGGAAAGGGGACTCAGTATAGGGATTTTTGTTCTTCAGGCTGGCTAAATTTCATGCCAAAGTACTGACATCATCTCATTGTTTAATTTTTGGGACTTAGCTTTTTCCAAGTTCCTGGGTTTCTCTTTGCCATTTTATTTTTTTAAATGATTTTTGTAAAGACAGCAACCACTAAAGATAAAAAGTTCCTCATGGAAAAAGCTCCAGGATGTCTTCTCAGCAGCTACAGAACTCACTATTGCCACGAGTCCCCAGGATGAAATGACATCTAAGAAGATTAATGTGGCATCACCTGCAAAACTGCATTGTGAGTTCAAAAATCACAGGAGAGGAGCACATTAAAATCTTGTTAAAAGTACCACTTAGTACAAGTTAAATGCATGTGAAGGATTTCTCATGTTAAAGTAGTTACCTGTATGAGGTTTATCTAAATTAGACAGTTTTAAGAAAATTGTATATAGATTTTCAGAGTGTCCTCAAAATATTAAGATCTCCAATATCTTTTCTATTAAGAAGTTCAAATCTGCATATAAATGATGCAAATATCCAGAGATATGTTGTAAGGAGGAATAAAACTTCAATATCACCAAGAATTTTGTTTTATCCAGTTTTTACCACTAGGTTAAAATAGGATTTTGAGTTAAAAAAATATCAAAAGATACCAAATCTCACATGCCAGTAACTTGCTACATGAATGAAAGCAACCACTGAAGTTAAAAAGCTTATGAATTCTGTGCCCTGCATTCCTGGAAGTTCCCCCTCCACAAACCAGCAATAACAGGATTCCTTCTTCAGCCCCAAAAGAAAGCACCAGCTCTGTGCATTGGGGCGATGTGGATGGGGAAATCTGCTGATTATGCTGCTGATCAAATACAAGTAACTAAAAATTACTGTGTACACATATATAGGTTTGTAAGTTTATAAAAATGTTAAATAAGAGCTTTCCAAATCACCTAAATAGTTAAATTTTATGTTATGGTCATTTTTCTTCTTCATAGACTATCTGCTTATTTCCATTGTTATTTCTTGCATGTCCTTCCTCCAAGTTTTTGCTACTTTGCATTCTTTATTTTATAAATTTCTTCCCCTCTTGTCATTTCACTTTGTTTTATCTCCCTTCTCCCCAGAGAATTGGGGGATCAATTATTATTATTTTTAAAAGATTTATTTATTTATACATAACAAGCTGGGGTACAGGCCAGAGGCATGGGGCGGTGAGAGGGTTCACCAGAGACAGAATGGGGAACAGAACAGGCAGATCAGAAATACACTGCTGAGGGGAGCAGCGGACGAGGCAGGAGAGGTCTGCCGCACCATATGGGATTCTCCCTGGCTGAGCGTAGAACTTGCATCGTGCACTGCCCACAGCTCCACAGTGCAGCGCTTAACCGCTGCCCACCAGGGAGACCCCAGGATCAATTCTTTTTAAAAGTTTTCTTATGGCTTTGTTATGAATAGTATACCAAACTGGAGTCACTTTTTTCTCTTTTCCATGTAAATATTATGTATAGCATATCCATTCTACTAGGTTAATAAACTTTTGTTAAAGTAGTTTCAGATCAGGGAGAAGACTGCCTTTAATTTTCCTATCTCTGCTGATAAGTATATAGATAGTCAAAATCAAGAGGAACCCAGGATAGGACTTTCTGGAAATATCTAATCTTGTTCTCATAAACAATGGACTGGAGTAGATAAAAGGCTTAAGAAACCTGGAGAATGTCCCAGGTTCGGGATAATCTTTTACACCTCCGTATGTGTACTGCTATACTCACCTTCCATTAAACTCACAGTGCCCAGTGCCCAGTGCCCTTCCTTTGCCTATCTCCGCCTCCAGCTCCCCATTCCCTCTGGCAATCAGTATATTTTAAATAGAATCTAAGAATTATTTTTGAAGTGCTTTGCCAGTGTGTGTTCACTGATTATTTATATTCAACAATTAAGTAAAACTACATGGTACCTTTCAGTTTCTGATAATTTACTTAGCATAATCATTCAAGATCCATCCATTTTGTTTCAAAAGGCAACATTTTTTTTTTAATAACTTAGTAGTATTCCATTGAGTTTTGGTTCCATGTTTTGGCAACTGCTGCTATCAACATAGAAATGTATGCATCTTTTTACCCTGATGTTTTTTACATTCTTTGGATAAATACCTAGCAGTGGTATTGCTGGATCATATAGCATTTCCATTTTTATTTTGTTTGGGTATCCCCATACAGTTTTTCATAGAGACTGCACCAAATTGCATTCCCACCAATAGAGTTCCTTTTCCCCCACATCTTTGCCAGCATTTGTTCTTTCCGTTCTTTTGTTTTAAAACACCTTTGCTTATTTTTTCACAATATAAGATTTCTCCCCTCAGGTGTGGTCACCATAGTTTTCCCACCAAACTGCCTACAGTCCTCCTTCACTCCCTCTCCCTTTCTCCTTTCTGCTCCTCCTCCTCCCCCTCCCTTCCTGTGTATCTGAGCTCTACAGTCTACTTTCAAGAGTCAGTCAGTTTGTCTTTGTCTGATCCTTTGTTTGGTTTATCTAGATTCCACATATAAGTGAGACCATCAGGTATTTATCTCTCTTCTGACTAACTTCTTTTAGAATAATTCCTTCAAGTTCTATCCATGTTGCCACAAATGGCATGAGTTTATCCTTTTTCTTTTTTAATCTCTGAGTAGTATTCCATTGTATGTATATACCACATCTTCTTGATCCACTCATCTATTCTGGGGCATTTAGGTGTTTCCATATCTTGGCTATTGGAAATAATGTTGCTATAAACATATGAGTGCATATTTTCTTTCAAATTAGTATTTTTGTGCTCTTTGGATAGATGCCTAGGAGTGGAACTTCTGGGTCATATGGTAAGTCCACATTTTATCTTTTGAGATACCTCCATACTTCTTTCTATAGGGGCCTGTCCAGTCTACATTCCCACTGACAATGTTTCTATTCTTTCTCTTATAGACCATTCTTAGAGAGGTGAGGTGGTATCTCATTATGGTTTTGATTTGAATTGCCCTTATAAGTCTTAAATATTTTCAAGGTACAGTAATTTAGAAAATCAAATCTCTGTTTTGAGAAAAGAAATGGCTCATGGGTTTTACAAAATTGATTGCAAGATTGTCAATTGTATTTGGGAATTAAGTCATAAGAAATCAAGTTTTTTTTTCAATAGGAAGAAAAAAGTTCCCATAGTGAAATATAGTTTTCAAGATCGAAGTACTTGGTATTTGGGTCAATGTTCTGAATCATACTGTGATTCTTTAGCTCTGGTGGGATTTGAGATGAGGTAACTCCCACCCCCACCTTAACTACCAGTTCTCAAAACATTACCCAAATGAGTCGTCCACTGAATATGAGTTTTGCTTTTTAAAAAATCAGTCTACCTATTGGCAATTTAGTTAGGGAATGAAATCCATATGGATACCTGGAAATTTCTATTCTCTTATGCAAGGTTTTAAGACAACAAAGACTTTTTTTTCAAATGAAGATTTATGGGGAGAGTAAGTCTTCCAATGAATATTAAAACATTCTAACCCCACAAAAGAAAAGCATATGTGTTTTAGGTTTCTAATTTTCTTCTTTCCCAATGAGTTATATGGCCTGACTGGACACTAAACTTAGAAAGTTTTGTTGACCTTCAGGTGTGAAGGAGAGAAAGAAGGTGAGATGTATATTATGATCTTAATCCATTTTATTCTAAATTTCATCCACAAGTTAAATTTGAAAACATAGGTTTGTCCATGAGTAAACAGTTTTTTTTTTTAATATTCAAATGGGACATGTATTTTACACCAGGAAAAGGGCAATAGCTCCTTAAAATAGAAGTATGAGGCCAGCATTCCAAGCACACTCAAGAAGAAGGGCATGGATATTTCCTTTTTCCTTCTTATGACTTTGGTGGAGAGGTGGCTGCATGGGGTGGTCTGGTCCATGGAAAGCTGAATTATAAAGAAAACTAGTCTGAACACTCTTATAAAGAAGGTTATATTGAAATAGTTTTCTGGAAATTTTCTATGTGCCTGCTGGCACTTTGTTTCGGTTTGGTAAAGAAACTTAGAGTTCAATCTTTACTTGTCTTTGGGGGAAATTTTTCTGAATGGCTTGGGAAAGCTAATAGCACCTTTGTGGCAGGTAGCACTACACACCTATTGAGTTGTTCTTCACTCATGGGAGTAGCTTCCTTAGAAATAGTTGATGGTTTTCATCATTTTAACCCTTATGCTACTATTGGAGCATTAGTTCAGCACATGAAGGGGAGTTTGCCTGAATTGAGCCACTTTATATGCAACAGAGATACTCACAGAGTAGGAGGATTTCACAATGCACTGCTCACCATCCTGAGTAAACCAAGCAGATTTAATCCTACATGGTGTCACATCTTTCATATATTTATGTGATTTAAAAGAAGGAAATTGTACAGGAAAAAAATCACCGCTTCTATTGTTGTTTTCACTTATTTTGTAGTTTTAAAATATTCATAACAAGAACCATTTTATTTAGACGATAGCAACTGCTGTTTTGCTAAAGCAGTGAATACTTTTTGTTTGCTGATTTAAAAAACAGTTCCGTGATTGGTGTGGTGTTTATTATGAAATGATGACAAAAGAGTACTGGTGGTTTTAATAGTTTTAGTTTACGAGAGCTGTCGTTAATTTTGTCTGTAATGTTGCAGGTGAAAAAATGCACAATGGATAAATAGTCTATATTGGTTTAACTGAACATAATATATAGTGTGTTCTGGAGTTGTTTGTCTCAATAGACTATAGTAATCAAAAGTAATGAACCTATTATGTGCAGGACCTTGGAGAGCGTCGAATGGCAGTAAAAGTGTGGCACATAAAAGGTTTATTAAAGGAAATTAAAGTCCATCATTGCCACACCTGCTCCCCTATTATAAGTCTATGGCAGGTCAGTGCCTTCAATCACAACTCAGCCTCAGAGAGCAGAGATGCGTCTCCCATTACCATTGCAGTCACACCACATCCAAGCTAGTGTCAGAATTTAAGGATGAGAGCCACAAAGAGCGCCTTCTGCCTGCCTCTGATTTTCAACAAAACAACTTCTTTCTATTTAAGAATTCCTTCTGATATTGTGCAGAAGTGAATTACACTCAGAGATGATTAGAGGAGTCTAGTGAAATGGATGAGTGTAGTCAGGTCACAATTTATCTCCATGAGGACAAAAACAACAGGGTTTTAAAGACTTTGCATCCTTTTGATAATCTATTTGATTACATTTAAAATATTTAGTAATGATGTTTTAGAGAATTTGACACTGACACACCACATACAAATTTCACCTTCCTTATAGATTTAGATGATTATAACCAATATTTATTCTGGCATTCTAGGAGTAAATATTGTCATTGTTAATGTGCAACATTTCCAGTCGTCTTTTAAAATAGGGACTTGCCTTTTAAAATAGGGACTTGCCTTCCTGATGTTTTATTGCAAAAGGAATTATTTGTCCTGAGTTAGAAAGAGATATGTATTAGAAAGCATCTAGAAATGCAAAGGAATGTGTTTTTAGTAAATAAGTCGAGAACTTTTGGTTTGGCATTTGAGGTTTTATTTCCTTTACAACCTCTGTTAATCAGACAATCCTTTTTTCTATCTTTGCCATGCCAGTCATGTTTGAACTCCTAGCAAACACTTGTGGACAAGAACATCTGCCCTCTTATTTCTGGTTCCAGTATCTATAGAAGTATTTCCAAAACTCAGTGAGTTCAAGGGAAGTCGTGATTCTATTCTTGCAGGTTCAGGGTGCTATCAAGAGCAAGGAAGGCTATTCTGGTTTTCATAATGACATGTTTTCAAATTTTGATCAAAGGGATGACCTCAGTTCTTTGTGTTAAAATTACAGATGGATGCAGAGGCTGAAGATAAAACACTGAGGACCCGCTCTAAAGATACCAAGGGTGAGTAGCAAGCAAGTTCTAAGACATCATGCCCACAAAACCATAATATATGGGAGTTGCAATGGGTGGTCCTTAGTGTGTTGTCAAAAGGAGTACAACGTCCTTAGGAGTTCCTTTTTTAACCTGGCTAGGAAACTGCATCATCACATTAAAAGGTAAAATATTATGATCATGAGTTAAAAGACTCAGAAAAGTCCAAATGATATATGATGCTAATTTTTACAAAATGAAATCATGAGTATATTTGAATATCATGCAATACAACATAAGGGTCAGTAAAAGAAAAATGCTTCATAGAGACCTTCAAATTATCGAAGTGATCTTTAATGACCAAGGGAAAAGACTGAACTGTTAGTTTATTGCCAAAGCAGGTTTTGATTTTTATGTTATCTGGTTTAGTGGTTCCTAATCTAAACTTAGTTCAAGTAAAATGATGATGTTTGCTTTTTGACTATCCCTCCTGGGAATCTCCAGCAGCTCTGCAAAGTAACGTTTGAAAGGTTTAACTCGCCAGTTATCCCTCTCTTTTTGTAACCAACAGATGGTAATGTAATATTGAAATATAAACAGGCCCTTGATGATCTAAACATCTGGAAAACAGGATTGACTGGCAATAATACCCCTTAAGGAAAATAACTTTTATTATAATTAGCTATATTTTTGTGACCCTTCATTCTAAATGGAAAACTGTAGGTTCACTGTGGCCTCTGGAAACACTCCGGATAGCTGTTCCCAGCCCACTCTTTTCACAGTCAGCCTTGCTAAGGAAGCTGAGACAGGCAGCAGTCTTACAATAGGAAGGGCTTTGAGATTTACTTTCGAAAGTGGCTAATCAAATGGAATGCTTTCGTTGGCGATGCTTACATATGTAGTCAAGGTAAATAATTCCTATTGTGTAAAATTCAGAATCCCCCAATGCTTAATAAATTCCAGATGATTATTTTTCCAGTTAAAAAGTAATCTTGGTTAGCATGAGCTAGGCTCTAACTGAGATGCAGAATATTGCTAGACAAGATCATGGAATTTTCTCAACCCAAACACAAGTTTTGCATTGCATTATCTTCCAGGTTTAGTTTAAATTAATTTCAAAATAAAACAAAAGATCAGGTAAAAGCAAACCAATAATTAACCCTAGAAATCTGACTGGTAGAATTGAGACTAGCAGAAAGGGAAAGAGAAGGGGGAGAGTAAATGAGGGGAAGGGACACAATGGACTACAGTGGGGCTCTGGGTGCCTTGGTTCTGGGTGTGGTAACATACACATGAAGGGTGCGACCCTATCTCTCTAAATGTCTGTATACACAATGTTGTAAGTTAATGCTATGTGTGTGTATATATATGTGTATATATATATACTACACACACACACATAATGTATGTATTATATATATATATATATATACACACACACTATATATATATAGTAATCACATTATATATCCTAATATTTGGAAAGCAGTATTTCTAAACATTAATTTTCTAACCAGCCAACTTCTAAATAGAATACAAGTTTAGGAAAAACAATTGTGTTCATTATTTGAGAAAAGCTCAGGTTTGTCATAAATATCAGCATTCCAGGGACTATATTTGGATTATTTGAATCTCTTGTTTTGACTCTAAAAGCATGTTGCTCTATCACACTTTTAAATGTGGGACTTTTAATTTGCAATTCTTTTTAGATTTTGAATTCTTTTGGCACGTACGTATATACCCTTCAATTGAGCCAAAATGTTCTTGGAGAAATCGAACAACTGTTTCTCATGTAACTTGAGTAATCTTTTAAAACCACCTGTTGTCTCTCTCAACATGCTGCTTTTCCTTGTGTAGGCAGGTATTTGTAAACATGGACTTCTTTCATTTCCATTTTTTAGTCAGAAAAATCACAGCTCTTATTTTTTTATTTTTAAAATGATGTTGATATTAAAGTGGCGGAAGCTTACCCTCCTTTCAATACATATGAAATTTATGAAAAAAATCTTAGGACATAGTCATTTGGTAAAACTTAGCCAGTTTTATTTAAATATTTGTTTAATGACAATAAAATGTAAACTTAGGATTCTTTTGATAATTTCCTGTAATCCACAAAACTGATTAAAAATAATTCAAATTTCAGCCTTCCTGGTGGTGGAGGGGTTCAAGTCTCAGCCTTTTTAAGCTATCTCCAGCCACTGCAACATGAGTTCAATCCCCAGCTATGGAGCTAACCCACATGGTGCAGCAGACCTCTCCTGTCTCCCCAGCTGCTCCCTTCAGCAGTGTATTTCAGTAAATCCTCCTGTTCTGCTCCCCACTCTGTCTCTGGTGGATCCTCTCACCCCTGCAACTCTGGCCTACATCCCAGTTCTTATATGCATAAGTAAAATTAATTAATTAGTTAGTCAATTAATTAATTCAAATCTTTTCTGCCTTATAATTTTTTTATGGATCTCTAAAGACAGGCATTTGGAAAGTCCAATCTGTGACTGAAAGGTCCAGGGTCATCTAAGGCACCAAACCCACAATTATCTCTTCTAGGCCATATTCATCTATCCAAATGTCTCCAAAGAACCAGAACCAGAAAAGACCAACCCCTACCCACTGGGAAAATAAGCAGAGTCTGTACTAACCACTTATTGGTCATTATCTCTAGGTGGGGGGGAAATATCAGTAATTTGGTTTTCAAAATTCTAAACCGATTTTCCTTTCCTCCTTCCCTCCTTTCTTCCTCTCTCTCCTCTGCCCCTCTCTCCCCTCCCCCACCTCCCCATTCCCTTTCTCCCTCTTTCTTTTGTCAACAGTGGCAATGGATTCTCTAATCCAGGAACTCAGGTAAGATTTGTCCTACATTACTATTTCTAATATATATTGGCTTCAATTTTTACAATATTTCATACTTTCAAGCCTGAGAGTCCCTGTTTTAGTATGAGGAATAAGCTAGTGGACTTATTTCACATGGCTTCTGTCTACATACTAAAGAGGAAGAGGAAGAGAAAGAGAAAACTTACTGGTAATGCATGCAAAATAATATGTTGGTAATGAAACACACTATTTTACTGTGATATAATTTCCCACTTTTCTCCACAGAGTATATATTGCCCTTGTGTACACTCCTCACATGTGGTTTGGTTTTGCAAAAAAGGTGCAAAAGAATTGAGCTGCCATCTATCTATGAACCTGATTAAGGGAAAACCCAAGTTCAAAATTTGCCACTCTTTGTTTTAAATAATTCAATAATTCCATCATGTAGACACATAATTATTCAAACATAGACATTTGGGGATAATGTAACTGATTGAATTTGTTGGGAGTTGGTGGCGATCCTATGCATTTCCTTAGATACCATGAATGCATCTCAGGAAATAAATATTCTGAAAATTCTAATGTAGCAGATTTTTCAGATTAAGCTCCAATTAGATTTTCTCTCACAGAATCTTTGTCAAGTTATGTTTTTATTTTTTAAAGTACATTTTTTAAGAAAAACACGTGCCAATGCTACATTTTTCTGTATAGGTGATATTTTCTTAAGAGAAATAATGTCAGGAATACAGTAAGTCACTGGTCTCTTCTCAAGATTTGCTATTGTATACCCAGAAAGTTCTAAACCCTCTCTAATCCACCTTTCTTTTCTGAGGCATGCATATAAACAACAAACAACAGCAGTGGTCTATGTTGTTATTCCTCTGAAAACAAGAAGATGTGTGACTGCACTTTTAAATCCACAATGTATGCATTCATAATCTCCATAGTTATTTTTCCAGTCAAATGTACTCTGTGATTACCTGAAGCAAAGCCATCTTAGTTACTTCTATGTTTTGTATGATTTATTCCATTATATTTTTGATTCATGCATTTAGTGGAACATCTATTTATCAGAATTGAGTACACACTTTCATTCTGATGTTTTTCTCTGTGGAATTTTGTTATTGCAAATCTTTGGTCATTTTTGTCATTGAGAATTGTACATTTTAGACTACCTTTATAAGAGCAGTGTACACACACACATACATACTTATATGTACATATATATGAGCAGTACATCATTGAATATCTGCATATTAGGACAGATTTTGGTGACCAAATTATCTGGCTCACTTAAATTCTTGCTTTGAAAATATGTTTTCCGTAAGATTCCTATCTGTTTGTAGACTTTATGTCCCATATAGAATGATCAAGATAAATTCAAAATACTCACAGGCTCAAAGTGCACGCAGTGTTTGCCATACAGGGAAAAATCTGTTAGTCACTAGCGGAAAAGGGGGCCCACGAACTCACTGCTTTCAGACATTTTTTTATAAGAGACTAAAACAATTTGGAGGGAGAAAATGACATTTTTTTTTGTGAGGCAATTTAAAAAATACTTAAACCAAAAAAAGAGAATTTTGATGGAATGAATAAGTATGTGCTTTGACCCAACAAGAAACATAGAATTTCTAGAGAGTAAAAGGAAGGAATTAGTTTCAAGAAGAAAGTTTGTGGGGAGAAAATGCTTAATTTAACCTTTCTGGGGGACATAGGAGTTACTACTTAAACCCTTCCTTAGCATTAGGAATTATAATAAAACTAAGACTTATTGAGGTATTTTTGCCTACCAGACACTCTTGAACATTTGTATTGCCCTGTTATCTAATTTAATCTTCTCAATAATCTTACAGTATAGAAACTATGTTCTAATTTTCAGATGAAGGTGAAAATAGTTTATAAAAAATAGCAAGTAACCCAGACTTCTGACTCAAAGGCCACATTCTCAGTCACAGGATAAGCTTTCTCTTATTCATAATTAATACCAAACTGTTAAGAATATAAGTAAAAGGGAGTGGTTCAGGGCTCCTGACTCAACAGCTGGACTTTTAAAATTTTACATTTTAACTCTTACAGCTTATTTTTCAACAGCCTGGTTTTCTGAAATTCAAACCAAGTATATTTTAATTAAAGTAATATTTCCTATTCTACTAATTCATTAAAAATTATATTTGTCACATATTCAATTTTCCCTAATTTGTCACTAAACCAACTCAGAAAGCTGATGATAATTGCTAGGAAAATTCATAAACAAAACTAACTCACCTATTTTTTCTTTAATAAAAACCAGTTTATAAAAATTACTAACTGATTATTGTTCATTTTATAAATAGTTATTTTCAGCAAAATGATTATGCTTAGGCTGAAGAGGTCCCAAGTTGTTTTTTAAATGGTTTAAATCAACCTAGCTGTAGGTCCTAATTATCCTCCTATAACAATCTTGGGATAAAAGTTCTGATTTATATGGCAGGTTATATTTTTAGTGTCATTTTAATTTTTGTACAACTTTGTCCATTTGCTACAATTGCACTCCAGTTTTTTCCACATATTTCTTGTGATCCAGAATCCAGTATTTGTTGTGTGCCTGAATTCTGAGCATTTTAGAAGATGTGGCATATTTTCTCTAGTGTAAAATTTATAGCTGTTTTGTACAGAGCATTGGCAACTTTATTTACTTCTTTTTTTGAACACATTGGACATGTTATTGCATCTAGAGCTACTACTTACAAAAATACTAATAGAAATGAAACTAATTTAAATATACTGTATATTGTTCATGACACTAATAAAAATTGATACTGACATTCTCATCTTCTTATTAGACTCTATGTCAGCTACTATCATCACTATTAAAAAAACAATTTATAACCACAGGCCCACCTTTCATCATATTCCTTATTAGCATTTCCAGTCTTTCCTCTAATACAATTCAGGTTACAGGTGGTGCTGAGAAAGCTCTCCTGTGTCTTTCTAAATCATGAGCATTGCATTCTCTGTTCTTTTCTTTCATTACTATTATCCTTAATCGGATCCTCATGCTATTATTTCATCTACTAATATTGGTAATTGTTTCATGCATTAGCAAAACGTTTTACACCAGTCCATCCCTCCCCTCTAATTAGGAAAATATATTCTGGCCTCTGAAATAGCTTTCCTATGTGACTGCTTAGAGATACAAATGAATTCAAGGCTTGTAAGGATATTAGAGTCAAATCTCACTGTCCTTTCCTGATCTCATTACTGCTTCAAATGTTGCCTTAAATTTTGTAATGAACTTTACTTACTTAATTTTATTTTATATAATTTGTTCCTTCATGTAAAACCCTATTATTTTACATTTTCTTGTAAAATTCAGAATGTTGGATATTTTATGTAATCAATAAGGTCTAGGTTTAACAACATTAATTGACAAGAAAAAAAATTCATGACTTCCAGATGATTCCCTTTCTTTCTATCATATTTCAATCACTACAGTCTTTATGTCAGTTAAATTATATAATGCTCAATATTTTCTTTTTAAGTTCTTTCCTTGAGAATAAAATTTCCTTTAGTAACCATAATTTTAGTGGAATTCTTATTGCACAGTGATCTGTGGAGCAGAGACTTGTAGAGATGACAACCCCAGAGAAATAAGTGGCCAGAAAATGATTTTTAATAGTAAGTGTTCCATAAATCCACTATCCAGGTTGAAGGAAAAATTTGTTTTAATCATGAGATTGGATAAAACAAGAGAGAGCCCCCTATTCTTTCCTCATCACCTTGATTTCTAAATGCAAGTCTCAGTTAATCTTTTGTATATTTAGGTCCATGTCAGCTATATTCATGCTAGCAATGTCTTTGTAAAGCTATGGCTGAATCTATATATAGGTACCCAAGAAATGGACACCTTAAATAATTCCATTTTCCTATAGTGAGATTGATAACCAAAGAAAATGATGGTAAAAATTTAATTTAGAGGAAGAGAAGTATCCGTCCCCTTCTCACCCACACTCTGTGTAATGGGTGGGTTTGGTGATGACCATGTGACTTTGAAGCATGAGATGACTTAGTTCCAGAAGAATTATTTTGTTAATTCTACTATATTTACTAAGAATGTATCTTAAAATATATCAAGAGGGCTTGCAATAAGAATGACATGTTTTTAAATAGTTCATTATTTAACAAGAAAATTTCATTAACTATATTGCTACCATAGTATCTTCTTACATAGCATTTTATAACACTTAGCAGTGACCCTGCTATTGAACAGGCCTTCAGTAAGTGCCTATTGTGTGGGGTGTTGTGATAATACACTTGGTGTCTGAGTAGATCCAGACTAGAAACCTATACGAGAGTCAAGACAAATGACATTACCCACTTTGACTGACGAGTGTAGTTCGGGGAAGCTAAGTATAATTTTTTTATATGGTCTTTACTGAATCAGAGGCAGCACATAGATCCTACCTGTGTTTCAGGGTGCACCCCACACCTTCTTGTACCCACTATAGTCATGGCATTGTGTTCTGCTACTACAGAACCCCACATACCTTTTCATAAAAGAAGGTAGATTTTTTTTTTTTTAAGATTTATTTAAGCGGGGTACAGGCCAGAGGCATGGAGTGGCGAGAAGGTTCACCAGAGACAGCGTGGGGAGCAGAACAGGCAGATCAGAAATACACTGCTGAGGGGAGCAGCGGGCGAGGCAGGAGAGGTCTGCCACACCATGTGGGAATCTCCCCGGCCGGGCTTCGAACTTGGGTCGCTGCTGCCGACAGCTCCACAGCGCAGCGCTTACCTGCTGTGCCATCAGGGAGGCCCAAAAGAAGGTAGATTTTTAAAGCAGTTTTATGTTCACAGCAAAACTGACTGGAAGGTACATAGACACCCCTACAGTCTCTGAGCCCTGAAACACACAGAATCCCCAACTATTGACACCCACACCAGAATGGTGCATCTGTTACAATTATGAACCTATATTGATGCCTCATTATTCCATTTTGTCATCCATGTTTTCTGGAATACAGGAATTTAAATTTGGGCAATAAAGGAATAAATCAATTTGAAATAGATCTGAACTATGAACTAACCCCAAAGTATTTTCTTTTTTCACTCCATTACTAATTATAAAGAGACCACAGTCCTTTCCTTCTAAATATACTCCTCCCGCCCCACGTTTTGTTTGTTATTTTAAGTCTATGTTAAAGTATCTAGAGATGATACAAATATCTGTCCATTTTTTTGTTGTTCCTTGAAAAATGCTACCACCCGACCCCCAGGTGATGAACTAGTGGGATCTTGTACTGATTTTATAGTGTACGAGGTATGAGTTACTTAATGACCAGTGACTAATGATATGTATTTAAGACAGGGACCAACAAGATGTACTGTCCCTTCATAACACACTGAACTCAGGCACTAAATGACTGCGTTTTTTAGTTTGCGTGGACATGCGCACAACACACACATTATATAGGTGGTTGGGATTTTTTGTTTTGTTTTGTTATTTGATTACATGGCACAGGTCACTCCCCAACTTAATTATATGTTCTGCTTTATTTTTAAATGTTTTATTAAGGTATAATTGACATATCATTATATTAGTTGTTTCTGGTGTATAACATAATGCTTTCATATTTGTATATATTATGAAATGATCACTACAGTAAATCAAGTTAACATTCATCTCCTTACATATTTACAAAATATTTTTTTGTGTGATACAAACTGTTAAGATCTATTCTCTTAGCAACTTTCACATATGCAATGCAGTTGTAGTAACTAGAACCAACATATTGTTCATTACATGCTGTACATCACACATACAAATTATTTTTGACCCACTTTCTCACCACTTTCATCATCATACCCCCCACCTCTGACAACCACCAATCTTTATAAGCTTTTAGCGTGCGTTAATTTTTTTTTTATATTTCACAGATAAGGAAGATGATATTGTATTGGTCTTTTTCAGTCTGACTTATTTCACTTAACATACTTACAAGGTGCAGCCATGTCTTGACACATGGCAAAATTTCATTCTTTTTATGGTTGAATAATATTCCATTGCATATGTACCATAATTTCTTTATCAATTCATCCATCAATGGATATTTAGGTTTTTCCATATTATATATTGCAAATAATATTGAGATGAACATGGGGGTGCAGATACCTTTTCAAGTTAGAGTTTTTGTTTTCTTTGGAAAAATAGGCAGATGTGGAATTGCTGGATTATATGGTAGTCCTATTTTTAATTTTCTGAGGAACCTCCATACAGTTTTCCATAGTGGCTGCCACTAATTTATACTCCCACCAATAACGCATGAATATTTCTATTATCCCCATACTTGCTAACACATTTCTTATCTTTTTAATAATAGCCATTTTAACAGGTGTTAGATGATAGTATGACTTGGCTTTGCATTTCCCCGATGATTAATGATGCTGGGCATCCTTTCATGTACCTGTTAGCCTTTAGTATGTCATTTGCAAAATGTCTCTTCATATCCTCTGCCTATTCTTTAAATTGGATTGTTTTTTTGCTGTTGAATTGTATAAATTCTTTATATGTTTTGATACTAACTCCTTTATAGATATATGATTTACAAATATTTTCTCCCATTCAGTGGGGTGCCTTTTCATTTGGTTCATGTTTTTTTTTTTCTTATTGTTGTTTTCTGTGCAGATGCTTCTTAATATGATGTAGACATGCTTGTTTTATTTTCTCCCATGGTGCTTTTTTTTTTTTTTTTTTTTTTTTTTTTTTTTTTTTTTTTTTTTTTTTTTTTTTTTTTTTTTTTTTTTTTTTTTTTTTTTTTTTTTTTTTTTTTTTTTTTTTTTTTTTTTTTTTTTTTTTTTTTTTTTACTTTTGGTGTTACATTCAAAAAATCACTGCCAAGAACTATGTCAAGGAACTTAATTCCTGTTTTTTTTTCTAGGAGATTTACAGTTTCAAATTTTACATCCAAGTCTTTAGTCCACTTTGAGTTAATTTTGTGTGTGGTATAAGATAGGTTCAGTTTCATCCTTTTGATGTGACTGATTCATTTTCCTAGCACCATTTATTGAAAATACTGGTCTTTTCCCATTGCATATTATTATTTCCTTTGTCATAAATTAATTGATCATGTATGTGTGGGTAAGTTTCTGGGCTTTCTATTTTGTTCCATTGATCTATGTGTCTTTTTTTTAATGCTAGTGCATATATTTTAAATTATAATATCTTATTTCAAAGAAATACTAAGAGGTTTTTAAGTAAATACCCACAGAGTGAAGCTTCTCCAAAAGAAAAAGAATGTGCTTTATTTTTTTTAGCTTTTTTTTCCATGTTCAAATATTGTCACAAGTATAATGGTGACCTATGTTAATCAACAGGTTACAACAGGAATCTAAGGCACTAACACCTCTTCATCTCAGAAACTGTGACAAAGTGTCACTACTGTAGGTTGCATGTAGAGATATATTTGCACAGTGGCTTTTGGATTTACAGAGCTCACCCACAGAGATAATTTTTTTCATCCATTTAGCTTTTCTTTTCTTATAACATAAACCTTGTTACACTGCAGAATTTCTCAGATTTCATTCTTGATTGAAGAATGAATATTTCTTTTAATATTTGTTTATTAAATACTTCTCTGTACCAGTGTAATGTTAGGTATTATGGTTGAGACAATTAGTGGCATTGATGTACTAAGCCCAATAAATTATGTAATGACATCATTGTAGGTAATACAAGCAAAGTGCTAAGGGCATCAAGGAGAGAAATTGCTTCCAACTGAGGGATCAAATGTAACCCTCTAACCTGGCTATTTAGAGTGTCAATATGGTGTATATACCCTGGGGAGTTTATTAGAATTGCAGGTTCACCCCAGACCTACTGAACCTGCATTGTAAGATCTCGAGGCTAACAAGCAGAGTGTTTAAGAAGCCCTGATTTGGACTTCATTACTAGTTGGGAAACTCTTCTGTCCATTGCTGATTATCAATAGGTAGGTTGGCAGAAATCACAAGGGTCTGGGTCTCTTTGGAATTGTCTTGGTCTTTGACTTCTTAAATTAATGTTAATGAATGTTTGCATTTCTATTTGATGCGGAGTAGCAGAATGCTAAACAAACAATTCTGACAGTCGTGTAACAACAAGCAAATGTCTTGGTTCTGACCTGTTGGAAGTGTTTGCAATCAACCAAATCTTCCTTAAATATTTTTCACACATCGTTAGAAAGGTAAGTTATGTCAGAATGCTTTCTAAACACCTCTTTATATGCCTCTGTAGAGGACTCTGCAGTCATCTAGAACGTCACAAACAAAATCCAAAATTTCTATCAAGTTACGTATGTGCTATGATTGTCTTGTTACTTTGATTTATTGGTAACCAATAAAGCTGAGGCTCCTTTCAACCAGTTCAGGCACTTTCCAGTGTTTATTTGTTCTTTTGATCAGTATCTTCTCACTCAAAAGTTCTCTTGAGCACTCTAACTCAACACAAAATTATTTACCGCTACTTGTTTCTCTTCAATTCTCCCTGAAGGAATGCATTAACTTCAATCATCAGGCAAGCGTATCATTGTTTGCAATTATCTTTTTTTTAAAATAGATATTTATTTTTGTTATTCGTATCTTTTACATTATTGTGTGCTCCCCATAAGTTACCCACCACCTGTTCACCGGTGGAGCCATCGCCATAGTCCTCCGTGCTCCCCTCTTGAGCCCTCCCCCTCCCCTCCTTCCCTGCTGAATGTCGCTTTCTTATTTGGCTCCCCTATATTCCTGTTATAAGTGAAACCATTCGATAATTTTTTTCTTTCTTTCTGGCTTATTTCACTGATCATGATCCCCTCTAGGTCCATCCATGTTGCTGCGAATTGCATGTGTTTGTCTTTTTTGAATGCTGAATAGTATTCCATTGTGTATATGTCCCACATCTTCTTGATCCAGCAGTTATCTTTTAAGCAAATTATGCCCATTTAAAGTCCCATTTCAATTACATTATGTTTGCAAACAAAGCTTTTGACATCTTGAAATATTTTTTTTCTGCTTAAAGTGTGAACTGAGATAATTGTATTCCAAAGAGTTGACAAATCAACTCCCTGCAACTAAAACACTTTGTGCTTTTGTTTTCAGTATTTCCTCATAACTCTAATGCAAGTCCTCACTTGGAATTTGATGGATTCATGTGGTGGATAAAACATTGAGTTAATAGCAGCCTGTATGCTAAGGGTTCTATTAGAGACTAACTGTGTGACCTTGGAGATGTGTTCAGATGTCGTTTTGCTGTATTCTTAACTAATGAAACTATTTCTATTCAACACTTTCAATTCTGGCCTCTGGATTCACCTACCTCCCTTCCCTCTCCAAACTCCCCCCCCACCATCCCCCAATACTCCCCCCTTCAAAGCCAAACTAAAATGTAAAGTATTGGTTTACATGTCTTCTGAGTTTGTCTTTGCCTTTGAACCTCTACTTTGTTATCTTTTCACTTGGGATTTTCATTGAATAATCTTGTTAATTTTCTCCTCCTTGAAGAAGAACATTCTTTTTTCTAAATACCCCACCCCAAATTTTGTTCTTCTAATATCATTGTACCATATTCTACAGGAAATTTCATGTTTAAAGTTACTTGTTATTTTTGTTTTTACAAAGTGATCTTCCATGTTAACTCTATTATAGGCTATTCCAGGCAAAATTTAATTTATCTTTTCCCATGTGGGATTTATACTCATTCTTTAAGGCTAATACTAATGTTATCTCATTGTGATCTGTCTCAATGACTCACAAACCAATATTCTTTTCCATTGTTTGCCCAACGCATTTCTTCTTTTGTCTGTTTTAAGCATTGTTACTTTGAATTACAGCTATTTTATTATCCATTAATCTGTCTACTCATTCAAAAGAAAACAGAACTCCTGTCTTCAAGTTTACAATTTGGTTGGGATATCATAAAAAGCAACAAGTTTAAAAAAAAAACTTTACTTTTTAAAAAATCTTTAGTTAATCATAATATAATTCTATCTTTTTAATACACTGTGAACTTTTTAAGGACAAGAATGCTTTTGACTGCTGTATTTCCAGTATATAAGAAATATTTTATTTTACATTGCCTGTCAGATTTTGTTTTGATAGTAGATAATGTAGTTAGTAATTTGTTTAAAGGAATATCTGTTTTATGTATCAAGTCTCTATAACTGTTTTATAGTGCCCGAAATATCCTTGCTCCCAAATTTAGATTCTTTTCCCACTTCTGTCCCTTTAAAGTCAAGACTATTTAGCCAACAAAGATTCTGTTGACCCTTTAATTACAAATAATCCTATTCTAATTATTTCTCATTCATTTTTTTTTTAGTGTCAATAAGTGTCTTCCTTTGGAAACATATTTTACCAAGTATCAAATATAAAAGTGAAGTGCTCTTAATCTGTTAACTTTTGGTCTCATTTGATCATTTTCACTTAGGAAGAAAAAACAAAAACTGGAATAGAAATGCATATTACCCATTTCTGAGTTGCTTGTATGCAGGAATTAGCCAAGGAAGTCCATGGGCAGGGGTCCTTCACACCATAGATCAGAAAGCAAAGACAGTGCAGGCCACATGAACATTTAGACTAAATCAAAATACTGGGGCACACAGGTACAGAGCAGAGCAGCTAAGGGAGAATGCCATATGATCACGGTTTTCTTTAACTGCTATAAGGTTCCTCAGGCCAGGAACCTCCATCTGTTGGGGGAGGTGTACCTGGGGTGGTTCTTAAAGGTGGGACTCTAGGGACTCCTTTTAAAACCAGGGCCAAGGGAGTGAAACTTGCATAAGGAAATGATTGTAATATGCCCTGGGGAGGTGTTCTCACCTTTCCCGCTGTGTGGGAATCACAGAATAAACTCTGGTTGCCCCTGTGAGAATAGAGAGAATTTAGACTGCCAGGCTTCTTAAAGTGGTCTTGGCAATTGCTCCTGAGCCTCTAAGGACCCGGTATGCCTGTAGGTGGAAGTCAACACAAAGCCTGTAGTCTCCCTCAGGATCACTAAACTCTGTGTTTCTTCAAGCATCTCTCTCCCACAGTTATTTTTAAACAAATTTGACTTCTTGATACTGCGTGGTCCCTGATTTCCTCCTACCTCTCACACCACAGCTTTTTAAGGTGAGTCCTCTTTGTTGGTGATGGAGGTGATCTCATTAAGGCTTTAGATATATTGCGTATATCACATGTAAATAAATTTGTAGCTCTACATATAATCTGTAAATTACATATACCCATAGCTTTCCCCATGTCAGCAAGTTGTGAAGCCCTCTTTGATGCCTCTCTTAATGCCCTGTAGCTAATCTCCTCTGTCATTCTTACCTCTCAATTTCAAGGTAAATCTACAATCTGACCATTTCTCAGCACCTCCACTGCCCTTATAAGTTCCCCAAATCATCATTGCTCACCTGAATTATTGCAGTAACGTCCTCCCAGCTCCTAGCTTCTGTCCTTTTCTTACAATTTCCTCCATGAGATGCCCTTTTATGTGTTAAAAAGGAAAGTAGATCATGTCATCCCTCATCTCAAAACCCTCGAAATTCCTTTCACAATGAAAAAGGCAAAATCCTCACTCTTGCTTGGTCTCTCTGACCCCTGTATGCCTACCTCCCTCTTTGAATCAGACCTACTGAGGCACTGCCCTTCCTGTGCCCTTCCCCCTGCCTACTGTTCTGTTCCTGCTGACCAGTATGTCTCCCGCCTTCATTTGCATCAGCCACCTTGTCAGCAAGGCCTTCCCTCACCTTCACCTTTAAAATGTCAAAGCTTCATTCCTCAGCTTTCTCTAGTCCCCTTACCTGTTTAATTTTTGGTGAAAAAAATCGATCACTTTTTAATATGCAATACACCTACTTATTTGCAATTTGTCTTCTTGTTTACCTTGTTTCTAACCTGTCTCCTTTCATGGCAATGTAAGTCTCTGCGAGCAGGAATTACAATCTTTTGTTTCATTGATAATATCCCCAACATCTAATATAGTGCCAGGTGCATATAAAGTGCTAATGAAGTATTTGCGTAAATGTGTTTTGAGTACTATAGAAGACACTGGAATAAGACAGAAATGGACCATTTTTTTTGCTTTAAATTTTTTGGTATTTATTTATATTTTTTTACATCATTGTTTATTTTTGTACAATGTTTGCTTTCTTTTCCCAGGTGTAGTCCCCATAGGATTTCCATCACCAGTTCACCTGTGCACCATCACCATAGTCCTTTTTGTTTTTCCTGCTCTTGTTTTGGTCCCTCTCCCTCCCCCTCCCCTGCAGAATGTCTCTGATTTATAGTGGTCAGTTTATTTTTGTTTTGTTTTGTTGTGGCTTTATTGTTGTTTTTTTTTTGTTATTTTTTTTCCTGATCCCTTATTTGGTTCTTCAATAGTCCTCCTGTAAGTGAAACCATACGATATTTTTCTTTTTCCTTCTGAGTTATTTAAATGAGCATAATCCCTTCTAGTTCCATCCATATTGCTGCAAATGGCATTATTTTATCTTTTTGACTGCTGAATAGTATATTCTATTGTGTATATATAGCACATCTTCTTGATCCAGTCATCTATTTGGGAGCATTTGGGTTGCTTCCAAGTCTTACCTATTATAAATAGTGCTGCAATAAACATAGGGGTGCAGGTATCCTTTTCAATTAATGTTTTTGTGTCCTTTGGGTAGATCCCTAGGAGTGGAATTACTGGGTTATGTGGTAGCTCAACTTTTAGTAGTCTGAGGAACCTCCATATAGCTTTCCATAGTGGTTGGACCAGTTCACATTCCCATCAAAGGTGTAGGAGAGAGGAACTCACCATTTTTGAAAGACCACATTCTAAAAGTCATAAATAGTCAGTATGATAAATCTTATAAAATAAGATTTATGTAAGGGAGCACAATGAACTTAGCAGTTAATTTGAGTAGGAGTTGGAAAGATGGGATTGTATCCACCCAGGGAACTCCTATGGACAGAAGGCAATCACTTTTAAAATGAGTTAAATTGGATTGAATGGAAAACTCTTCCAGTGGTTCTTGACATACTATAATTTTGGTGGCTGTGTATGCAGGGGGAAGGAAAGATAAGAACAGATACTGTTCCCTGAGTGTATATGAAGGTCAGTCTTCCCTATTACTTCAAACCCACTTCCACTTGCCCATCTTTAACAAGATTGCCCCATATATTTTTAACAATGAAAAATCATGTATTGAAAAAAAATCCTATATCCTGAGATCTAAATGTCTTCCATGTTTATGATTTTGTGCTTTAATGAATTAATCTTTGATGCTCAGTTTATTTCTCTATCTAAAACAGATGCAGGACAATTTCTTGACAACAGCATGATCAAACCCCCAAACAAGCTTTTAATCTTTTGAGTCCTGTTAACCACAGAAACATCTTTATACATGTTGATTTACAGGATAGTTCCCAGAAGTCCAGGCAATCAGTGTGGATCAAATGGTGAAATGAGTATACAGAACCCTCTCATGCCCTAAAACTTTGTCTCCAGGATGATGCAAATTCATTCTCGTTCATAGGATGTGGATAGTGCTTGTGTCCACATTGTCTAGATGAGCGAGCATTGACCAGAATTGGGTTCCCACTTTCTTTTATGTTCTCAGGGAAGCCCAGTTGAATAATATTCTGAGTGAGAATATGTCCTTAAAAAAAAAAAAAGGTTGTGTGATGCAATATTAAACTGGAATGCAAGACATTGCAAAATAGCCACCCACTCTTATCTCACTGGTGAATGGAAATTGGGAGCATCCCAAGTGTGGCTCAGGAAGTTGGCCATCCCACTGGGTTGAAAGATGACAGAACCATGTTGAGGATAAGTATATCCGACTTAGCAGTGGGCCAGGGAGGGATGGTGTATGGAAAAGAAGGCACAGCTACTCACAGAAGGAGCTGGATTAGAGGAAGTGACATGTGGAACTGGTAGGCTTCATTTTTAGTTGAGAGCTTCTAAGTCGGGGGCAACCTTTAAAAGCAAGTTATTTCTGATTCAGTAACTTATTTGTCTGCTAAAACATCTCATAGAACAATCGGTATGTATACATATGTATGTATGTATAGTTACACATACACATAGGTATTACACATATGTTTGTATGTACCTTATCATAGTAATATATCAAAGTATTTGATTCCTACTAGTTAAGTATTAACTTCACTATTTTAACACTTAATCCTCCTGTTAAATATTCTGTCAAATGATTCATGACATGTTTCAGTGAAGTTGAGAAAGATATATGGAAGAATTCCAAATACCAGACAATTCTTTTTCACAGCAAAGACCTTGTGCATAATGGGTAGGAACAAAAAAAAAAAAAAAGGATCCTAGATTTATGGGCCAAATATCTGCATTCAGGTAAATGTCAAGAAATAAAATTGGCATTTATGACAGTAGTCATAAAACAGTAACATGCTCTTGAAAAGTCTTTTGTCATAGTAATTAAAAAAGCCAAAACATTACCTTATTACTTGAAGAAGGACTGTTTGGGGTGTGTGTTATGTGCCAGTTTTGTTTGTTTTTGTTTTTTTTCCCCTCAGTGGGCCAGTATGTCTGTGTCTCCTACTCTTCTTTGTTACTCTCAGCGTGTTTTTTTCCTGCCAGTTTATATAATTTCTATATAAGGTTTTGTAAGTTCACACTGAACTCTTCCTGCCCCAACTTGTCTAGCCAAGTCACATGATCTTGAGTTTAGTCGCATACTCATTAATAAAATATTCATTATTTTTCTATAGTATTAGCTTTAGAGAAGACGTTTTTCTGTGTGTATTTTATAATCACTATCATTCCATTCTGATCTTTCCATTTAAAAATGAGAGTTGAAATGCAGTTTTTAAAATGGAATTTTACTAGTGCCTGGAGATGGCTCTGCATTCTATCAACCCCCATTAGAAACTTCAAGTTCTCATTCTGATTATTAAATAACTGCAATTGACTTTGAATCCCAACTTTTATAACAAAGTTAGCTGCTTCTTCTTTCCTTGACGTGTGTATGGAAGGGCTCTGTCTCCAACTGCAGAAGTGCTGGCAGAGTGCCTACGTGGTCCTAATAAACACCATGAATACTAGGAATTTTCAGCCCTGTGCTGTACATAGATGCATGAAGTATAAATACAGATAAATAAGATATAAAGTCAGGGAGAAGACACACAGGATGCCAGTCCACACAAGACTAACACAGACATTCACCAAACAAAATAAGATAACATGCTGATTACTTGCCAGAATGACTGAAGCTTCTCTGCATGATTTAAAAATGAAATAATGATACTCAATACTTAAGGTTTTTTTTCTGTCAAGTTTGAGGCTGGTGCCCTAAAATGTTCTCCCCCAGGGTAAAGCTGAACCAACATAGCTATTCCCTTCACAGGAGGAAAGTGTAGACCCAGCTAAGGAAGGGAAAAGGGAGAGAGGATTAAGGTACCACCCAGCACCTTTCATAGTAGCGCATATATCATTTCTTTTCTGATTTTAATACATTTTTATTCAGGTAACATCCATCACCACTGACCCCCTTTACCTCTTTCACACACTGCCAACCTCTTTCTTCTCTGGTGACCACCAATTTATTCTACGTATCTGCGCTTTGCTTTTGCTTTATTTTATTTCTTTAATCCACATAAGAATGGAATCAATCATCTGTATTTGTCTTTATCCTTCTTATTTCACTTCACATCATCCCCTCAAGGTGCTTCTAAGTTAGTTAAAATGGCAATATCTCATATTGTATTCCACTGTGAATATACACCATGTCTTCTTAATCCCCTCCTCTGTTGACATTTTGTTTCTGTATCTTGACTATTGTAAGCAGTGTTTCAATGAACATAGGGGTGCATACCTCTAAAATCAGTGTTTTCATGTTCTTCAGCTAACTGCCCGGAAGTGGAATTAATGGGACTAAGTCATTGCTTTTTGAATTCAACCATGTTTGCAAACATATTCTGGTAACTCAATTTCTGATGATAGCAAAATAACTATATAAAATTATAAAAATATTATGCTAGGAAAATTAAAGAAGGATGCATTTTATTTTCTTCTAAAGTTAGATATTTGTAAATACATGAAAAATGAATCATATGGTTTGTATAACAGCACATAATATATAAAAATAAAGTTCAGTATTTCTATGCTCGTTTTCATGAAATTTCACAACTCTCATTATTTTATTGGTTAAGAAAACAAGATTCAAGTAAAAAAAAACTTTCAGATTATCAGCCAACTAGTTAAAGTTAAAAAAAAGTCACTCTGAACTCAGTTCTACACAGGTATTTATCTTGAATTGTTAAGATGTTAGTATTATTATTCAACTACAGTCAATGTTTTTAACAGATACAATCTATAAATACAATACTTTCATAGATCAAGTAAGATAATATAATCTCGTAATGTTGCTTGTAAGTTATTTTAAATATCTTCTCAATATAATGATTATTTTGTTAGGACAATAATTCAATAATTGTGTGATTTTTATATATTTTCATGATCAAATAACATCACTTATGTTTAACCTTTAATGTTTTTAGTTTTATACTAAATTATAATATAATAATAATTATACTAAACTATAATTATATTTTATATAATTAGTATAAAACCACAAATAATATTGTTTTTATACTTAAGAGAATATATTTTGAAGTGTTCCCCAACAAATTAAAATAACCACCTGACTTCAATGAAACCAAATTTACCAGAAAACAACAATAAATCTCCTTTTGTATTAAAATTATTTTTTAATTTTTTCAGTATTCTGATACTAAAATCCACATAATGACAATGTCTTTTTTTCCATTTTAATATATCCACCTTCTCTTCTTTTGAAGGAATTCCTATAAACCATCAGATGATATTTCTGAAGAGACCAATGAGCTATTTGTATATTACATGGCTAAGCTGTGGCTATATATTAACAAATTGTTCAGTCTATAAGCAATTAAGAGGACATTGGTGATTTCATTATTTAGCTGAGGTATATCATTTTCCTTTGGATATAAATTGAAGGAAATTTATATGTTATGTTAAATTATCTTTGAAATTTTGCTGTATTATTTTGTTTCCTTATTAGTAATCAAGTAGTTGTTTCTATTAAAATTGGAATCATGTGAGAATTGATTTATTTATTGAATTAAAATGAAATGACTGTTCTACATTCTATAGAAGCAGAGTTGGGAACCCATAAGTTCCTAATGGCGCAGTGTTTTGCCTAGTTGTCACTTGGATAACTAAGATTTCTTGACCCAACTTCTACTGCCACTTTTCTACTCTCATCTCTTTTCTGACTACTTTTGCAAAAGCACATCTTCAGTGGTGAGGGAGCCAAGAATAGAGACTCACCTGGGTCAGTGAACTTATGTTCCAAGGATGTGGGTCAGCCCCATCATCTGTACATTTGACAATGCTTTTTGATTCATCTCCTGGAGAAAGTCAATTCCTCAGGTTCGTTCACGTTTGCACCAAAGTCATTTTTATATAATTATATCAGGGTGAAATTCAACTTCAATGAACATTTGCTGAGCCTATTTCTAGGATACAGGCTTATATTATTATGCGTAGGAGATATGAAGATAAGCTAGAAACAATCTCTGTTCTCTTGTACATGTTTCCAGGTTACTGGTGGAAGGGGAGGTAATTACCATTCAAAGAGTTAATTTTTATAATTAAAGTAAATGCCAAATCCTATGGTGACATAAAAAGACAGTGTTTTCACAATGTTGCTGAAATGACACCCCAAAGGAGAAGATATTCACCCATCGTGGAAGGTCAGTGGGAGGTTTGAGGGGACTCTTCTTAATTCCACTTAACTATTACCTCATGTTTCAGAGCAAGTAGTAGCTGTAATTATTATTATTACAATGTGTCTTTTAATGACTATTTTATGAAAAAAAATGTGTGGATGTTATGCAATTAATTTATCATTCATAAAACTTAATCCAAATTAATTGAAGAAAATGTATGTATTATTGCTGAACTTATGGGGAAAAAAATTCTCCCCTTTTATAAACCTGGTATTATCAAATAACCTTGCCAATGGAATCAGTGTTCCATGACAGCAAACCAGCCATTGATAAATAAAGCAACTTAGGTGCTGAATTTATAGCACAAATAAAGGAGAAGCTTAAATTATAAATTTACTACTGGGCACACTCCAGCTTGACACAGCATTGTAAACAAGAGTATCATCACAGTGTTCTAAGACATAGATGAGAGAGCCGGCTCATGAATTTTATTTCTGTCCTCACAGGATGAACAACATCTCTATAGTCCTCACTTTGTGAGAGTAAATTTGCCATTTACAGTGGCCTTTATCTCTCTTAGGAATCATGAAGCCCCTTTCAAGCAACTGCAGAGAACTTTAACTTCACCTCAGGGTCCAGTCTCCTGATTTTTAAAAGTGCAGCAAGTAGCCATTGCAGATTATGTATCCATAGCACAGATTGCTCATGTAGGGGGTTTCAGGAAGGGAAGTGATAACCTCAAATAAAAAAGAAAAATTGAGGCGAGACTGTAGCATTGCACCAAATGTGACATCATGTCTGGGGGAAAAAGGACTACACATTTGCCTAAATTCTTACCAGAAATGATTTCATCATTTAAGATAATCTGTTCATTTTGTGAATTCTACTGTAGTAGAATATTAAAAACTCCAACTTCCTAAGTCATTGTATTAATATGATATTTCCCTCCGCAAGTGCATATCTTTCTTTTGATTTATTTTTGTTTCATGTGTTTAATTTCCCTCCCTAGTTGGATTATTAGCTTTCAATAAATACTTTCACATTTTATCATCCTGTGTTAATGACAAATCCATTGGTAAAGTCACTATGTCAATATTTTTCATATTGAAAATATAGTGACAAAGAGTTACCATAAGAAGACACCTGAATGAAGCAAGATGAAAACCTTATGTCAGAACAATCTACTCTGTTGTCAATAAACGAACATGTTTTTTTTCTTCCATCAGTCTTTTAAGTCAAAAACATCAACATCTCTGGGTTTTCTAAGTGGATGATAATGAATTCTGTTTTCACCTTCTTCATATGAAGTCAAAAGCGAACCTACATATAGTAGCTAAGACCATATGACTCTTATCACAAAGATTGCAGAGGCACTGTGTCTGAATTCTGTAGGTCAGAGGAACTCTACACCTTCCAGCATTCCCAGTCTAGCCACCAGCTCACCCTTAAGGCAAGAGTGAATATGGGATGCTTCCATAGTGAGGTGATTCTAAATTAGATGGTTCTCTGAGAGCAATGACCAGAAATGGATTAGCAAAAATCCATTAGTTTGCAGATCTCTCACTACATCAGGGAAATGAATACCTTAGTCCTAAAGTGGGGGAAGTAGTGGCCTAGTACAATATTCACTACAGTCTGCCTCACAGTTAAATCCACTTGTTTTGTGTATTATTTGTATATTACTATCTACTCACACTTCTATCCATTATTTTCATGTTTCATGTACCTCTTCTGAATTACATAACTGACTTGCTGGCATGCCTTGGGCCTTCATCGCTGGGGGATCTGGGCCCCGTAGTCTCCCTAGCCTTCATATTCTCTAGCTGTTGCACATGTTGATTTACTGTCAAATTTGAGTCATGAAAATCTAGGCGACACCTCAGAAGTTCACTTGGGTGCCAAATGTATTTTCCTCTCTCCTCAAAATGTAATAGCAGCTTACTGCTCCTTATGATCAGGGTCAATTGCTCTTGCCCGGATAGTGGTTCTTTTCCTTGTCCACTGATCTCTCAGCACAAGAAATCCCGGTTATTGAGAGGCAATCGGAGCTTAAAATTTAATAGAGCTCTTACTGTGGCCTTGGTTGAAGCCTTCTCCCTTTGGAGACCAGGAACTTTATATTTGGAGTACAGACTTGGCAAAAGGAAATGCATATACGAATCCATTAAGTTGGTCACTGGGAGTCATGGTAAACCAAGTTACTCCTAATCCTACTACTTAATTCTTGGTGTATTCAAACTATTGAGGATAGTTTTATACAATGACCATTATGAATGCATAGTGCCTGCCAGGAAGGCACTCCATGTTGGAAGGGTAATACCTCCACACAAGGCTCTCAGCTATACCTTCAAGACATCATTCTGTTGCTGTGTTAGACTAGCAGTATCTGGCATGTGTAGTACATGATGCTGTCAGGGAATCCAGTGATTTTATTTCCATGATCATTTCCCTTATGTGCTCCTTTGTTAAATGAGATGTATGAAGATCACTTGGTGGTAGATTAAATATTCTATAAGCCTTCATACAATGGCACTCTTTGAGGCTTTGGATGCAAGAATGGCAAAGCCATAACTATATTATTTATCCATTTCAGGCAAGTTGAATTTTGGACCCTCAAAAAGTGATAATTATCCATTACTTGGCATTTATTCTTTTTGCTGGCAGATTAGATATATTGTGTTATGGAAGTGGCTGAATCAATCTTAATGGGAAGCCGTATTGTTGGGGCAACTCAGCACCTCAATCCCTCCCACTAAATCTGCCCTCTCAATGATTAACAATTAAGGCTATAGATAGAGACTGGATGACTTTTCCTGACCAGCCATTCTATATAGTTTTGATGCTTATTCCATGGAATATGCTCTTTGGTGATTGTTACCTTGCAAATCAAAGACCTTTATATTTCATCCTAACTCTCATATGCCTACCCATAAGCCTCTTTTTTGTCCTTGTCTTTAGATTTATTCCTGAGTAGTTCATATTTCTATGGATTATAATTTTTTTCTATTTTTTATTGTTGCTTTATAGAATTTCAAATAATATTTTAATAGTGGTGTCATTATTAAGTTATGTTAACATTTTATCTATATGTTAACATTTTATCTACAGCTTCTTTTGAATTTTCCTCAAACACAATCATATTTATGAAATAACAATAGTTCAATTTTATTTCAGTTGTTATACCTTTGTTTTCCCCTGCTGATCTTAAGTCAAATTCATATTCTTTGTGCCTTTCTATGAATCTGTGGTATTGAGCCTAATTAGAAGACATTTTAAGAACACTACAAAATTTTTATGATAATGTTGGAGCATGTAAATAGTTTCCTTGGACTCAAGGATTCATAACTTTCACTTATTTTTTATTTTATTCTTTTGGGTGTATGATCAGAATATATTATTTAGCACATTTCTAAATCTTCTGGTAACTCATACTGAGGATGCATTACTGAAGAAAATAAACTGGAACACTGTTCCTGAGCCCAGTGCTCATTGCATAGATTTAGGGCATTCATAGTTTCTTAGTTGCACTCTTTTCTGAAACTTGAAAGGTAAATTAATTTGACTTCAAAACATACTTCCAAGAATGAGTTTATCATTAATGTCATCTAATTGTTACTTTCCTCACTCTTTTTCTGAAATAAATTTTAGCCATATGTTGTAATCAAAGGGAAAACCATTTCAAATTAGAATTTGAGTTTCTATTATAAATGGAAGCATTCTCAAATGTGTAACCAAAGATTTCTCACTGGTAAAAATCAAAACTTTAAAATATAATTTAATAAAATCAAAACCATGGGTATTATATATGGTATTGAAAGGTATTTGGTGCGTTGGTAAAATTCCCTGGAGGAATCTGGATGTTTAAAGCAACAGTTTGATTGAATAGAACTCAGCAGGCCTGAGTGTATTTTCTCTTTCTTTCTCATCTACTAGAAAAATATAGATAATAGAGCTCATTTATTTCCTTAACATTTCAGAGCTCCGCAGATGGAAAAACACAACCCAGTGGAAATTATTTCTGGCAACCTTGAGAAGATATGTTAGCATTTTGTGGCATTTCTTTCAGTGACATGTAAAGCATGGCTTTCCCTCATTGCAATGTCACAGTGAAGTGTCACAATAAAGCCAAAATAGTGTGCCCTCAGGGAAAACTGGGGAAAGGGACCATTTTCCATGCACACACAAAGGGTAATATTTATTATAAAGCCTTTCATTTTAGCTCTAAATGTTGCCTGGGCCATGGCTACTTTGTAACAGAGAAATGCACAGAATATGAGATTTAAAGCAAATGTTATATGTAATTTATGTAAATATAAATAATATGTAAAGAAGTAAAGTGTGTTTATGGACACACAAGGCATGCATAAATCTGCAGTGTAACAGGGAGAGAGCTGTAATGTTTCATGGTGGCAACTTCAGCCTGATGTTGATGAAGTCTGAAGAGCACTGAGCTGGGAGTCAGAATAGCCCTACATATACCTGTTTTTGTCACTTTCAGAACAGATGTTTCCTTCTTTATCCACAACATTGATTTGAAAGTTATTTTTTTTAAAGATTTATTTTTATTGATGCATACAAGAACTGGGGTGTAGGCCATAGGTACTGGGGGTGAGAGGATTTACCAGAGACAGAGTAGAGAGCAGAACAGACAGATCTACTGAAATACACTCCTGAAGGGAGCAGCAGGTGAGACGAGACAGGAGAGGTCTGCTGCACCATGTGGTTTAGCTCCCTGACTGGGGGTTGAACACATGCTGCAGTGGTGGGTGATAGCTTGATAGTGCTGAGATTTAACCCCTTGCGCTACCAGGGAGGCCCTGATTTGGAAGTTATTATCTCTAGTTGATTGAGAAGGATTTTGGTGTTCCAAAAGATTCGGGATTTTTTTTGTTGTTGTTGCAGATTGCACAGCTAATATTACTTGAGGTACCTTATGCATAGTATCAAACACAATAATTTTTAAAGCTAAATGTTCCTTTTCAATAAAACCTTGCATGTCATTCATATTTGCACCGTTATTATTTGGAACCAAATAATGAGCCTGATTTTTATGACCATTAAATGTCATCTTGTAAGGTTCATTCTGTTATTCCAGACTATGGATGTTTGGGGGCCTTAATTATGTTTTGCAATTTTTTTCATTCTTGCAACCTAGCATCATTTAATGAGTGAAATCTAGATTTAATGAGTGAAATCTATATATCTGCACCTGAATCTCTGGGCAAACTCTGTGGTGGACAGCTTCTTTCTAGTTAGAGAGGTAACTGTTTTAACCAGGAACTATTTAACCCAACTGACAAACACATATAGAAGTTACCCACCTTCGGTGTTCTGACTTGTAATATGTAGGACAGAGCATGAGCTTTGGGGCATTAAAGATAGGGACTCACGCCAGCCATAACCAACTGTGTGATTAGGAGAATTGTTGCTTGTCTTTCCAAGCAAACTCAAATAATATTAAGAAGACACAGATTGTAAGGGTCTTATGGGTAGTCGATGTTCAAACTCATTCATCACCACAACCATCATGGAATGAGATGATGTTTTCTGACTGAACCACTTCCAGGTCTTTGTGAGCCATCTCACCACCCCAAGTCCTATTTCAGCTCCTTCCTGGAGCTGAAAATCTTTAATGACATTTCTTGGTCTCTTTCCCCCAAACCCCAATGTCATGGTTAAATTGTTTTTTAGAACTCCATTTTAATATCTGAATGACATTTGTCAGAAACATGTCTCAGTTTCTATAAATCTTTTTGCTTTGGAAAGATTTCATGGCCTTACTTGTGTAATGTTTGAACATCTTTGATAGAAGCTACTTCATTTAGGAGAATTTAACTAGTTTAGGGAACTTCTTGAACTCTCTTCACACACCTAAGAATTTCATCTGTCACTGGTAAGTTTCTCCTGCTCTCCCTTTAAAGGTCATTCTCTTTGACAAAGAAGGCAAATGTAGGGTGACACTGCTGCTCTGTGCTCACTCTCGTTACATCAGAGTCACAGTTTGTAAACCATTCTTGGCAAACTAGCAGTTCCAGCCATGTAAGTCTTCACTTTCTTCAGTCTTCTTGAAAGAGCACATATTTGTTCTCATGGCCCTCTGGTTACATTCTCTTTCGCTCCATCTTCTCTACACGATCACTTTCAATTTGGACTCAAAAGCGAAATTTTGCAGAAGCACATTATTTAGGAAATCACTGTTTTCTTCCTCAGGATAATTTTCAGTTCTTTAATTTCTAATCTTTTTGAGAGATTTCTAACATTTTTGAATTAGGTCTTCTCCCAGAAATCTTTTTTAACTTAGAAGGAATCAACTTTTTATTCCTCTGAAGTTTTAAAATCTACACTTCTAGAGTCAAGAATTCAGTACAGCTACAAAATTTTCATAAATAGGCCATCACCTTTGCAATAATGTTTCCAAGAGAATAATTTAAGAGAATCATTTAATCTAGTAATATTCCTGAGACACAATCATATTTTAGTGGTGGAGTAAGCAATATATTACTCTGAGTCTAGGATTCTCTCGTTTGGATCTTTTTATCTAAAGCGCTTGCTTTTTTCTTCACAAGAATTTAATAAATATCACTCATCTTTCCTGTTGGCTAAACCCTCTGGTCTATTTGGATCCTGCCAAGAGGATGTTTGTCTTAATATTAACATATAGAGTAATGTGCATTAATTCTGAATGAGCTATATGTAGAAAATCTATTTTGAAATTGTCACCCTCAGGAATATTTACAAATAAAACCATATGAGAACAGGAGTAAGGGTAAGCGATTGTCCATTTTTGTGAAATCCAATCTTATTTCTCCTCCTTTTATTTGCTTCTTCTGTGTGCCAGATGGGTGAGAATCAAAAGGCAGAATGCCCTGTAGCATCTTTTAACTTTTTTATTTATATATTTTTGGTGTCTGAAGATGGGTTGATTGAATGTCCATAGCTTTCTTTCAAGTCAAAGCCCAGGATGTGGCATCTCAGGTTTGATGTACAACTCTGCCAGAGATAAGCAGTTTCAGTAGCAAACAACTATTTGAAAAACCTAGTGATTTATCCATACTGGACACGTCTTTTGTATCTGGTGGTATATTTTTCACATTAGCTGTTTCTTAGGATTAGCAAACCAGTGCAAATCTTGTTTCATCCCTCCCTGGGTATTTAGTGTAGTGCCAAGCAAAGCACAGATTAACATATGCTTACTCAGGATTAAGAATGATTTTTTTAAAACTCCTCTGATAGGCAGCAAAATAGAATCCACATAGTTCAATGGAATCAATGGATGGACTGTTTGTGCTAGTGCCAGCAAACAACCTTAAACCTTCGGTCCCACATTTATACAGGTTTTGGCTTTTCTTTCTGAAAATCAAGTGGCAGACAGCAGTACCGTATTTTCCCATGACCTTAATTTGCCTCGATTTGTCTCACTGCAGTGCTGCCTATGACTGTTCCATAGCAAAGAAGAGGAGAGCTGATGAGCAGGCTTTGGGAGTCCCCATCAACAAGAGAAAATCCTTGCTGATGAAGCCTAGACACTATAGTCCAAATATGGACTGCAGAGAAGAACAGGACAAGACCGAGGCAGATGAGGATGACGGCCTTCTGGAAACCAACGGGCACCCTACCACAGGTAGCAGGAAGGAAGGCCTATCCTCTATTACTCCCTGGCCCCTGACATATAGTCTTCACTTATATAGGGCATGCGGACTGTGTGGTTGGAAAAGATTATTCCAATTTGGAAACAAAACCAAACTTTTATTCCACTCAGTGTCCATTTATTTAGGGCCAATTATTTATCAGCAACTGTAGAGAGTCTAAAGATAAGCCACAGAGTCTGTATCCTGATTTCATTTCCAGAAGCATAGGATTGAATTGTGCCTCTTTTTGAAGAACATGAAAAACAATAAGCCTTAAATTTGAAGGGCTCCTAAATCCCTAATAAAGTGAATGCCAAATCCTTGAAAAAACCCTTCTAAATAAAAGAACATATTTAAGTTTTAAGCTATTTAAGATATGTTAATATATGTAATATACCTATATAAAATGTTTTCCCTGTTCTTAGCCACAATCTCTATAATACAGTAGTGAATGTGGTGGTATCTATTATACATATAAAATAAATGTTGTAATCATATATACATACATTTGTATATATTACATACAAACTATTTTATCATGTTCTTATTTGTCTCAGTCACTACAGTAATGTAGTGATTGAGACAATATATATGATATATATAACTAAAACTTTTATTTCAAACATAAATAGTATTATTTAGCCCCCTGAAATATAACTGATATTGACAACACAGGACAATGCAGGTAGACTGTGACCTTAATATTTTCAATATCTTTAAATAAATTTTAACAAAAATCAAGTTCATGTCTAGAACACTAAGTGCTCATATTTTGCATACCTGAGTTTGTGCATTATTTTCTCCACCTGAGAAATAGGTAGAATAGAGATCTGAAAGATGGAAAGGGTTTATTCTAATTCAGGAGAGGAGGAGAGTGGCTGGCAAAAAAACAGAAACATGTGCCATCTTATTTTCAGAGAACCATGTTAAGTAAAGTCATGTGACAAAGAAGAAAAATAATTATTTTTTAGCAGTGGACTTCAGAAAAGCAGCCTAAAGTTGGCAGTCTAGAATTTCTTACAGTGGGAAAGACATGAATTATAGAAAATTTATTTCTGTGACCATGATTTTCCAAATAAATAATTCTAATTTACCCTTAGGTACACATTATAGTCCATGAATTTAATTCTCCACTCACTCATCAAACACTGTTTGCAAACTAAGTGAAATGTAGCTACTGTTTTGAGATCATAGGATGTGTTTTTCCCCAGTTTATCATTACTGCCATGTCCCTGGTGGTTACAGTGCCTCAAAGACTTTGAATATCATTCTTGTGGGTGAGTCTGAAATTCAAGGATATGCAAAACATCTTTAAATTTCATGAAAAAATGGAAATTTAGTTTGATTTATTAGAAAATGAAATGAGGTGTACCTATATTCTATAAAATATATTTTTTTCTGATTGTGGCTTTTAAAGGAAAGACAATATGCTAAATATATGTTATTTAATAAGAAGTATGTATTATGCAAACCAAAACCAATGAGATTTTAGGTGATAAAGAATCTATTATATATAGAATTACAATAATAAAAATAATTATAGGTGTTAATAAAAAATCATGAAACCATATTATGTAAGCACAAATCTCAGGTCAGAATCACCACATCTCAGTGGTGCTAGCTTGCAAGTACTTTGAGATTCCGTAGTTAAAACAAATTTATATTCTGAATTGACAGTGTTTATATTCTGAAGTGACTTTTCTTCTATGTGTAGCATATGACGTAAAGCCTCATGGCTTATCTGTAAACTATAATCACCCTTGGATTTTTTTGTTTCCTTGAACTGTTCAGTTTTTTGATGATTCATGAAAAGTGCAGGCTGAATTTGATAATAGGGAGAACTTGAATCAGTATAGTTAGATTTGAGGTGTAATTTCATATTAATTCACTAAATATTTAAGAAAATGGGCATCTTTTGCATCAACACATTCTCGTTGCAAGAATCTACCCTCAGACTTCCTGCCTTCTACTATAGTTGTGTTATCATTGTATATGCTTACTATTAACGTAGAGGATATGTTGTCAAAATATACTCAGTTAAACATTTAATTATAAACACTCTTGCACATCAATTTCAGGTTCACAAAAATTGACTATTTAATATTTAATACTAGAACTACCACAATAAAAATTAATATGGTAATTACAGCAGAAGTGACCATTATTTTTAATTCCTTAATATAATCGAGGCACATAAATTATTTCACTTACTCCATCCAATAATGGCTTGAGGTGTGTATGATTATGTTCAAAATTTTTTCAAATGAGGTCATTGATTACCAAAGAGATTTAATGCTTAAGCTAATGCAATTTGTAGGTGTTAGGAGGAAAACAATTAGGAAACAATTAAAATACCGGCAAAATAATTATTTCCCAACTAACCTTACTCCATAAAAGTTTTACCTATGCTCTGACTGCCTTCAGAAAGCAGATTGGCCAAACACTCTACTACATCAAATCACAAAACACATTTCCAGCAAAACTTGTTTTCAGTCCTCTAAGCTAGTTGTCTCATCCTGTAGAAGAAAAGAGAGCTGAGTAGTGCCTAATCCCAGAAGTGGAGCGTTTTGTCCATTGTCCTATTAACTCCAGGGAAACCCAATGTCTTCACCTGGCAAGAAGTTCCAGTTGTTTAATTGGGGGCAGTTCAGATGATGGAGAAAGGGTATTATGCTTGTGAAAGCTAAACTCATGGACTTGAACACATTACCCATTCACTCAACTGACTGTTTTCAGAAGGAAAAAGAAAAATATCAAATGGTATCACTTATAGGAGGAATATTAGAGAGCCAAACGAGAAACCATAAGGAGAAAACAGCACACAAAACATAAACAAAAGCAAAAACTAGCAGGCAACCACAAATAAGACACATTCTACAGGGGAGAAGGAGGAAAAGAGACCAAAATAGGGGAGAAAATAGCACAAGGGAATATGGTGATGGTTCACGGGTGAATTGGTGGTGGGAAACCTACGGGGGATGCACAATAATGCAAAGGATATACGTTAAATTAAAAAGAGAGAGAAAAGAAAAAAAAAAGAACTGTAGGTAGGCACTGAGGGCACTAGATGAGAACATGGACAAACCAGGCAGGTAGATACAACTCTTCACGGTTGCAAACAGAGGATGAGCTTGCAAAGCACCACCAGGAGATAGAGCAAGCACATGTCTTCCCAGTGCAGACAAGGAAAAGAAGGGTCACTCTGAAGTGAGAATAAGAAGTGTTTGGAGTTCCTTCCCTTCATAGCCACATATTCAAGAGTCATCAAGGGCTAGGGACTAGGATGATTCTCACCACACAAATTATCTCTCCACAAAAAACACATAAGTATTAAGCCACTTCAATTGTAGAACTTTGAAAGATGAATTCATTATTCTACAATTTATAGTTCTGCAAAATTTACATATTCCAGAGGTTTGGAAAACTAATTTGCTTATAAAAGTAACTTAATTATAGAAATAGAACTAAAATCGAATTTAATAAAAGCCAGTTAAACCAAAGGAGTCAAATTTAAATGTACTGTGATCTTCAGGGCATTTTTTTTGAGTTGCACATGTATACATATGCACCTTCTAGGATTACCAGACACCTCAGTGTGGAGACATCAGTTTAAATAAGCAAATGAACTTTTACATATCAGGCAAAAATATTTATTTTACTCTACAAGGAAAATGTCATCCTTCCCCACACTTTGAAATACTGTCCTGCACTCAGGATAAGGAAGACTGTCTAAGGGAACTATCCTACCCTCTGATCATCTCCCAAAGAGTTGACTCTAGGAATTTTCCAACCTATATTATTGTGGTATTGAGAAAGTTAAGGTAGGGATATTTGTTAATTTTTGTCTTGCTACTATTTGATTTTACTTATTATTTACTTATAACTTAGGTGTCATTATTTTCTCATTGGAAGGTAGCTGACAATTATGCTTTAGTATCATCATTCATTCTTGAAAATATCCAAACTTTTGAAAATAACAGGCTATTAGTATTTTGAGCAGTTTCTTCGAAGGTTGCTATAACCTGTAAACATTAGCCATGACATATGATGTTCCTCGGGCAGAGGGAAATGGGCAACGCTGGGAGGCACTTGGCTCTGAGTCTAGATCCCAGTCCCCCTCTGCTTGCTGTGGGATCTGTATGATCTTGAGCAAACCCTGAGCTCCTGATAACCAGAGTTTGCCTTCTGTAAAATGGAAAGTATTTTTCTTGAAGTTATTATGAAGATCAAATGAAGTAAAGAACTGAACACCATGCCTGGAAGGTGTCAGTTGATTTTCCTAGGATCATTGATCATCCAATCATTGGACCAGTGAATCACCCTCATTTCATTGATGAGGAACCAAGACTCGGGAGACACAAGCTACCCAGGATCACACAAGCAGGTGGTCTGAGGCACAACCTGGTCTATCTCTGGGCCTAAAACTCCTGGAGGTTTTCCTTCCACACCGTGCTGTCTGCCAGGCAGCAGGTGACCAATGCCACACTTGTGTGGTGTGGGTGGCGAGCTGGCTGGTCTTTATTGTGCTCTGGTGCTGTTCCCTTTCTTGGGGGTCAATGCCATGACGAATTCTAATTGAAAATCAACCTCCACCTCATTTATGCAGAGGGTCGCACATATCCTTTGCCATCACTATCTTCTAAAATAGTATCTAGGCTAAGGAGAAGAGAGCCATCACTTCCTGAATAACTGTTGGGTGACTTCTGCCTTCCATGCACTTCCATTTGACACCCCCTCACCACCACCCCCATCGTATGCCTCCTTTGTACAGAAAAAGTTAAGAAAACCTGCCAAAGTTGCACAGAGACAAATACTGGACCCAGAACCATAACTGGGTCTCTCTGGCTGGAAAGGTAGGGTCTTTTTGTGATTGCAGTGAAAAGCACAAAGTCAATCACCAAGCCACCAGAAAAAATGAAAACATACTAGCATAACAAAGTCATAACAAAGGCAGCCCGTCATACAGCTAGGAGCAATAAGTGCCTCATCACCCAGATCTGCCAGGCCCAAGAGAGCTAACTCAACTTTTTTTCCTTATCATTACAGTGGAAGCCAGAAAGGGGTGACTACATGGAAAGTTGGTTTGCAGGTTTACAGAACATCCCTGGAAACCATCATGTGTGAGGCTCACAGGCACCTCTAACGGCGGGGCTCCTCTCTTTCTGAAGAATAATTAATAAATATTTTCTTTTAGCATATAACAAACAGTTGAACCGGACAATTATGTAAACTGGAAATGACCCAAAATGCTAGCAGTTGGCAGCAGCACACTGAAATGCATTGTCCTGCACATGTGCGTTTTTGTCACTCCCGCCTCTCTGGTGATCTGCACTTAATAGGAATATTTTAAACTATGTAGCTAAGCAACAGAGGTAATTGTTGCTTTCTAGAGCTTTTGTTAGCACTCTAACACAGCCCAAATATGCATAATTAGGTATAATGTCTATAAATCATTATTGTACACATGTGGGTAGTTAAGTGGAGTGAGAGAATAGTTCAATGAATTGAGCATATTCACTGAAAATGCTTTTTATTTGTTTTCTGTAGTTCATAATACTTTAAAATTATCATAACCCTTTACACTTTCTCTTAATAGCCAACCGTGATATTGAGAAAAACTTCATTTGCATTTTAGACTATGTTTAATATATTATTTAAACCTGGAGTTCCTCTGATATGAATTCAGGAGAGGATAGACCATCCTATCAAATGTTATGTGCTTGTTTATGCAGCCTCTTTTCTAGGAAGTAAAATGTTAAATTTTTCAGTTTATGTTGAATAGATCCCAACAAAAGACTGCACCCTATAATCAGCATTATTTAAAGGGGCTAGTGTTGTGACTAAATTCTTCCCTTCATCCAAAAATGCTTTTAGTTACTATGGCAATATTTACTTGATCCTGGCAGTCCAGTGTTGATTTAGGGAGATAATTACCAGAAAGGAAGATGATGGAGATGTATTTTTGAGTGTCCTTGTCAGAGACAATGTTTATAAAAAATTAAATGAGACAAAAAAAGGCACATTGTTTTCTGCACAGACACCCTCTCCTGCAGTCCTCACGAGGAACGGCTGTGCTTTTCTTCCCTCCGAAGATATTTATTAGCACAGAATGCACTTCACTTGGTGACTTGCACAGTTTTTAAGGGGGCTGATTATTTTGTTTCCCATTCCCCACTCTGCTTTTTGAAACACAGAAATTGTCCTGCAGAGTTTTTTGGAGGGGAAGGGGCCGTAATGAATGTTAGGGGACCATGGCAGAGTTTCTGGCTCATTTCATAACCAGGGCACCACAATCCCCAGACCACCCTGCATGCTGGGTCAGAGCCAGGTGCCCTGAGAGTTTTGCCCTCAACTGATGTTTCTGCACTGAGACAGGTTTGGGTAGGCAGACTGTGTGCATATACGGTTTGGGTAGGCAGACTGTGTGCATATACGGTTTGGGTAGGCAGACTGTGTGCATATACGGTTTGGGTAGGCAGACTGTGTGCATATACACTTGGGGGCTTATTCCCAGTCCCATGGTTCCTTGATTGTCAAAACTCTAGTCATCCCTGTTTTGAGAACAACTAGCTAACATTCAACATCGTCCAACCATCCCCACATCTTGTCTCATTTCCCTTTTGCATACATATGCACAAATACCAGGGAAGAAAATATGTTCCTATGTAAAATATTATTGGATTATGCTGATCTTCCTATTTATTTCCTTCAGCATGGAATGTGTGTGTGGCAGTAGTGAAAGTGAACAGGAATTTCTTGAAAGCTTCAGAATTCCATTAGTTATCTCTGGGTAGCTGTATTTTGTGTTTTAGTTACTATTCCATAAAATCTGGAAGTATGTTAGAGAAACTATACTTTCTTGAGGCAGAGAACATAAACTAAATAAGCTTGGAAAGTAAGTATATTGTCATGCTATCAGAGAAATCTGATATTTTCTTTATAATGTGTAGTATTATACATATTTGTTTCCTTCAGGTTAGCAAAGATTTGGGAATAGAAGAGAGATAGTAGCAATAATTTCAGTACTCTGTTGTTAAATATGTTTCTTCTGTACCCTAGAAGCACTTAGTTCTTAATATGCTAAAAATTTGAAAAGCTCATTTCTTTAAAGGCAGTTCTCACAATATCAAGGTCTCAGTTTTGCTTTGCTTTAAGAGGATATGTATTTTCCTCCCCAATGTTTATAAAATTGATAGCCCACAGGTTACACATATATGTAGATACATAGATATCTATTGTCTATCTGTCCATCTATCAATAGTCAGTGCTATATTCTTAAAATATTTTTGTTCTGCCTTTACAAATATTGTTTCCTTTTTCCTTAGAAGAAATCAAGATAAAATCTATGGAGGAGAACCAACATTTAACTGCACCAGAAAATCCCAGTGGGAAGGAAGAAAGATATGGCTGTTACCGAGAGCTCATGGTCAAATCTTTAATGCACTTGGGGAAATTTGAAAAAACTGTGTCCGTTCAGACAACAAGTGAAAACTTAAATGACAGTGGCATCCAGTCTCTTAAAGCAGAGAGTGATGAAGTAGATGAGTGCTTTATGATTCATTCTGATGATGGGAAAGACAAAACTGATGATTCCCAGTTACGTTTCTGCTCCTCCGATGACAATGAAAGTAATTCAGAAAGTGCAGAGAATGGTTGGGACAGTGGCTCCAACTTCTCAGAAGAAACCAAACCACATAGAGTCCCAAAGTATATATTGGTGGATAATAGAAAAGACCTATTAGAAGTTCCTGATATAAAAACTGAAGGTGACAAATTTATCTCTTGTGAAAACATGGGTGAGTCTGAGACAGAGAGAAGAGACCCAAGGAGCACTCACATTGAAATAATGGATAGCAAAGCCCCGTCCTCATTTCCTGGGATGGAGGATGATGATAAGGAGTGCCTGGCGGCCATGACTGAAGAGTCTATGGACCTGGAGGAAGCGAAAGGGAACTTAAGTGTGCTGGAGCAAGCAATTGCTCTGCAGGCTGAGCGAGGCTGTGTTTTCCATAATACCTACAAAGAGCTGGACAGGTTTCTACTGGAGCACCTTGCAGGAGAAAGGAGACAAACCAAAGTTATTGACATGAGTGGACGACAAATCTTTAACAACAAACGTAAGATATGTTTTTACACTTATTTTAGAAATAAAATGGCTTTGGGGTTGGAAAAATATTAGTGAAATTTGATTCATTCCTGAAGGTAGCTTTGTGACAATTTAACGTGATTTAAAGCCTATTATGTCAGAAAATAATTCATTTTCTCCCTACTTTCTAGATTGTTCTCAGATCAAGCTTCCTCAGTTTTATAATTATTTTACATATGAAAAAAGATCATTGCCTCTATTTTTAAAAATTTGACTGTTTTTAAGAATATGTAGTACTTTTCAAATTGAAGTGATAATGGTTTCCAACACTGAATATATTTTATTGGTATAGGTTCACACCTTTTCAACTGTATTTTACCATACCAAACCCCAGTCCCCACAGTTCAATGCCCAGTCTACCTTTTGCTCCTCACTCATAGATTTCCCCTGGTAACCTCAGTTCTGCAATCAGTCTTCAAGGGTTTGTTTTGGTTTGGTTTTGTCTGTTTGTTTGCTTTGTTTCTTTATATTCCACATATGAGTGAAAGTATCTGCTATGTGTCTTTCTCATTCTTACTTATTTCACTTATCATAATCCCCTCCAGTTCCATTTCATCCATGTTATCCCAAATGGCAAGACTTCACCTGTTTTTTTGGTTTTAGTTTTTTTTGTTTTAAAGCTGAATAGTATTCCATTGTCTGTTCTTGGGGACTTAGGTTGTTTCCATAACTTGACTATTATAAATAGTGCTTCAATGAACATAGCAGTGTGTATATCTATTTGAATTACTGTTTTGTTTTGTTTTTTTGCATTTTTTAGATAGATACTGAGGAGTGGAAATGACAGATCATAAGGTAGTTCTATTTTTAATATTTTAAGAAATCTCCATACTGTTTTGTTGGGGGCGGGGGTTTGCATGAGATTGGACCAGTCTACATTCCCACTGACAGTGTGCAGGGATTCCTTTTTCTCCACACCCTCACCAGTACTTATTGTTTCTGGTCTTTTTGATATGGGCCATTCTCATTGGAAGGAGGTAATATGGCACTGCAGTTTTGACTTACACTTCCCTGATATTTAAGTGCCTGTTGTGCCTGTTGGCCATTTGTGTGTCTTCATTGGAAAAGTGTCTGTTTAGCTCCCTGCCCATTTTTTGATTGGGTTATTTGTTTTTGTTAGTTAGTTGTATGAGTTCTTTGTAGATTTTGGATAACAGCCCCTTGTTGGATGTATGATGTACAAATATTTTCTCTCATTCAGTAGGGTGTCTATTCATTTTCATGATAGTTTCTTTTGCAGTTTAGAAGCCTTTTAGTTTGATGTAATACCACTTGTTTAGTTTCACTTTTGTTTCTCTTGCTGTTAAAGTTGAGCCCATGAAAAAACAACATCTTTGAAGCCGATGTTTCAGGGTATTTTGCTTATGTTTTCTCTGACATATTTTATGGTTTCTGGTTTTACATCTAAGTTTTTGATATACTTTGAGTTAAATTTTTATAAGGTGTGAGATAGTGGTCTAATATCATTCATTGGCATGTAGCTGTCCAGTATTCCCCAGGCCATTTGTTGAAGAGACTTTCCTTTCTCCATTGTAAGCTCCTTGTCATAAATACCCATGTAAGTGTGGATTTATTTTGAGGATCTCAGTTTTATTCTGTTTTCTTATATGTCTATTTTTATGCCAATACCATACTGTTTTCATTACTGTGGTTTTGTATTTTTTCAATATTTTATTAAACATGTTAGAAGTACATTAATATTTGTTTGATTTTGAGTCATAATGTTAATCAAATCAGTTCTAGGAATTTAAGCATTCTTTCCCCGCTCCTTACTGGGGTTTTAAGCAGAAAATAATGTCCAGCTGCATGCAGATCACTTAGATCCTCCTTAGGATAAAACTAGATATTAACGCTTTTGTAAGTCTATGCTTTTCCATGGTGTCTAAGTCAGGGCACAGAAATATCTGGTCCAAACTTGAAATAAAGAATAAATGGGATTGGAGGAGAACTTAAAATTATCCCTCAGACTTTAGGGAAATGGTGTACATCTCCCATTGGGAGATTCCTTTCCCTTTTGTCAGATAGTTTCCCAAATAGTAGTGGTCCTTCTAGTAGTATTCTAGAAGAACATACTAAGGTGGGTACTTCTGAATCAATCCCATCACACTTGCTTCTCTAGAGTTTGCTTTATCTTTTTTAAGCAAGGACTTCGGGTGATCCTTGGGTACCTTAAGGTCTGAGGACCACTGAATTAAGGGAGGTGTACCTTAGAGAAAATCAAGGTCATGTCCTCAAAGAGTCTGTAAGAATAATGTGTTCCTATGCTTTAGATGTTCTGATTGCTGAGATATGTCCAAAAGTGAACTGTATAGTTTTTTATTTTAAATCCATTTTAATACTCATTTGCAATCTTGTTGAATATTGTCTTGCAGCTCAGAGCCATGAAAACAAAAAAGAATAAAATATTGTCATGTAACGAGGAGCAAGATAATAAAGTTATGCCAACACACTGCAAGGACTGGCATGGGGACAGAATATTAATGACTAGTGTGTAGTTTCAAAAAGGATGCTGTGCTTAGCTTTGTGTGTTTCACTAATATTGCTACTTGCTAAGCTTCATGGTTTTTTTAAATGAAAAATATCAGAAAAAAGATAAAAATTTACTTCAAATTCCCAAAATTCATAATTTCCAATGTACTATATTTCATATAGTATTATATTTCATTCTATTATCTATAGTTTCCCATTTTACCTTCTCTGAAATCAGGAAGATGTGTCACAATTTAACTTTCCATGTTTTTTCCTTTCCATCATCCAAAATGGTGATTCATCTTACAATTGATTATCTCTTCCAGTCAATAAAATCTGTGTTAGAAGAAATTGTAATTATTTGTGCCATAGCTTATAGTACTTGACAGTCATCTGGTCCTTTCAATGAAGCTTTTAAAGCTTTTTTTGTTTTTAAAGAAATAACTAGACGACAGAATCAGTGATTGTAAATATGGGTCATGCTGGAGACTTAGAGAATTTCTAACGGGGCTGGATGAACTGGCAGTGTATCCTGCTGCCCAGGTCAAGGTCCTGCTTGGCTGTGTGTAATGCCCATGCAAGGAGATCCAGACTAGCAGAGCTAGAGGCAAAAACAAAAATAGCCCATATTGCAGGGGAACTACAAGTATAGTATGGAGGATGCCTGCAGAGTTCAAATGAAGTATTTGCTTACCTGCTCCTTGTTCCAAATATGGGAGCCAGTGGCACAGGATAGTCTTTTTCTCTGATGCATTCCATGGCTTTTAATCAACACTCATCTGTCTGATAGCCATGCTTCCAAAATATTACTTTAATTTCCAATATTTCTTGGAATGTGACTTAACTGTTAGGGAGAGCATAGTAGGACTTAAAAACGCCATTTTACCAAAGTCTTCTGATAAGTTGGCAACTCTAAGGTAAAGAAATCTGACTGCCCTGTTTCTAATGAGCACTTAGTGAGACTTTAGATAGCAATATAAGTAGAGTCACATATAACATCTTTAACAGCTATGAAACATTTAGAGTGAAGGAGGGTGAAGATGAACAATCATAGTATATATGGTATGAATAGGATACACCCAGGCTAACCAAGATATAAGGTCACCTGTATTATGCATCATTCCACAAAGAAAATAAAGCGAGAAGAGCCAGACCTGAGAATCACCCAGCTCTCAGCTCTGCCTTCTTATCATGCAAACAGGTCCTGCCCTACAGAGCTTTTCATCAGCACCTTTGTCTTGCCCAGCAGAGAAGAGGCTTGCAGACAAAGGTACACGATGGGCTGTCAGTGGATCACACCTGGTCAGGTGCCAGCCCTGCCTTATCTCCCACACCCTCTCTGGCTTCCTATAGACAAATAGTGTGGCAAGGAGGAGAAATATTCCACGCCAAACCTTTCAGTGTGGCTTAGAAATGTGGCCTCATTTGAACAAGATCCAAGGGAGGGAAGCACATCAAAATGCAAACTGTTTCTTCCTTTTTTCTAATTCGTTCTCATATGGTGTCAACCCTCCTAATTTCACTTGAATCAAGCTTCAAGGATTTTGACTGGGGGGTCTACAGACATGACATATTGAAATTTGGCAATATTTTTGAATTCAACAAATACATATCTACAAAAATCATAGAATACATCAAAATTCTTAAAAATGCCCCTTTTGTCTTACAGAACACAGGGTACAGTCTGGATGTCACGGTATATTTATGCCTGCTACTCAAGGCACCCCTATCTGTCAGCTGTGCATTTCTCTCATATAATCTACAGTTTTCTTTCTAGTGATCCTCCCTTCCTTTGCAGCCTGTGTGACAACTTGAAGGGTCCTTGGCTCCTCCTCCTTTGCTGAAACCATGCCCCCAAATAATTGCATTACATACAACCTGCTGTGCCCATATGCCTAGGACCATTTATAATCCAGCACTGGGGTGGTGGAGTCCCAGAGGATCGCCTGGCCACTGCAGTGTTCTGCCATTGAGACGTCAGTTGCCTGCAGACTGAATCGCTGGCCTGCCCAGGTGCCATGCTTGGTGCAGGAGCATCTGGGCTCTCCGTGTCCTCACGTGACAAGACTCTGTCCTGCATTCCATTGCCAGCAGCTTTCTTGCAGTAGGATCATACCAATTATTTCTTTTCACTTTCAGTCTAGAGTGTGCTCACCATTTCTAAATCTTCAGTGTTCTGTGAAGCCTTCAGCTTGCCCACCTGCCAAATATGTTCTCTGAGATTGACATCTTCATTCTGAATCTGGGATCTCTAAGTGCCCAGTATGCTGTCCCAGTGACTGATCCCACTCCATGCATGAGTTTGGGGACAATTTCGACTATAAGAACGCACTTCTTTTATTTTTTTATTTTTTATTTAATTTATATCCTTTACATTATTGTGTATCCCCTGCAGGCTTCCCACCACTAATTCACCTGTGAACCGTCACTATAGTCCCTTGTGCTATTTTCTCCCCGTTTTTGGTCCCTCTTCCTCCCCCTCCCTTGTAGAATGTCTCTTATTTGTGGTTGCCTGCTAGTTTTTGCTTTTGTTTATGTTTTGTGTGCTATTTTCTCCTTCTGATTTCTCGTTTGGCTCTCTTATATTCCTCCTATAAGTGATACTATTCGATATTTTTCTTTTTCCTTCTGGCTTTTTTCACTGAGCATGATCCCTTTTAGCTCCATCCATGTTTCTTTATCTACCAATCTATCGCAAATATTAAAAAATATATATAAAGAACTCCTCCTCTGTGTTTGTTCACACCTCATCAGCATTCATATTACCGTGTTGACTTACTATTTCTATAACCTTTGACTTAACCCTCAGTCATATGTACACCAGGAAATTTAAACACCAAACACTCCCCCACAAGGCTGCCAAACCATGACAGACTGTGTCATAAGGATGCCCTTTCTCTGCCTGACTGCACCAATGACCCCATCTCCACCATAGGTTCTTGGCAGCCTCTCTAGAAGGTTCCGGGAGACCTCCACTCTTTGCCCTTCCATTTTCTGTAGGCCTCCCCTGAGGACCTCTCCTTGCCAAGCCTAATTCCAGTTACCTCTGTTTTCAGTTTGTGTGTTCCGAGTAAAATCAACAGCTTCTTCTTCATAGCCCCTGCATATCAATTCGAAGTGACAGGCATCAGGGTTCTGGAATCTTGGGCCTCTGCAGCACTGTGGATTGGCTGGGCTTGGCTCTGTCCTAATTCTTGTCTGAGTAGGCTCTGCACATGCCTGAAAGCAGCCGCTGGACACAGGGCCATGTGCTGTTAGGGACCTGCAAGGACAAGGCCAGAGAGCCTCTTCTCAGATATGGTGACTTCTTTGTTGTATAAATTTGACTCTGACTTTCCTCACACTCCTTCAGTAAGCATTAGTTTAAATGTAAATATAAATATAAAAAATACTCTTCTTTACATAAATTCTTTTTTCTGTCTTACTTTTTTCTCTTTGGGGGAGCCTGTGCCTCTTCTAGTGTGAGATTGAGTTTTCATAATGAGGTTCTAAATGCTCCATGACATGACAGCCTCAAACCACCTCTGCATTTTAACACTCCCTTGCCCTGTGTCAGCCTTTGCTTAGGAAACCAAGAAAATTGAAAACATTTTTTATGTTTCCACGGGTCTTAGTTGAGGGTCTTATTCAAGGCAATATGAGAAGAATGTTTATGATGGTGAAACTGAATAAAGTGAGAATGTCACCCTGCAAGGCCACTCTATTGAATGGAAAGGGAAAGAATAACCAAATAAATCTGTCAATTTAATTTCTCTGTAGATTCACTGAGGTCTGAAAAGCGGGAGACCAAGTGCCCCATCCCTGGGTGCGATGGCACAGGACACGTGACGGGGCTCTACCCTCACCATCGCAGCCTTTCGGGGTGTCCCCACAAAGTGAGGGTTCCCCTGGAAAGTGAGTACTGCTTATCTCTAAAAGAAGTAGGCACTTTCCACACACCCCACAACATCACAATGATCTTATTTTTCAATTTGGAATGTGAAATGGAAATATAAAGTTTTCTCTCTGTGTGTTTCCATCTGACTCTGGGTACAAAATAGAGTGTGTTCATAGGAATCTTGGGATATAGTAAGGGCAACAGATCAGGAGACAACTACCACTGAAAATATATTGTTCTAGTTCCCATGTGCAGGGCCACATCGGAAGCACTAAGGCCAGTCAGGAGGCTGAGGAGGGGCTAGTTGTGGGCAACAGCCTTCACTGCATCTGCAGGGGATACCAGGATATGTGCTTAGGACTGGCTGGTTTGAACATTTCAGTAGGCTCTGGAACACATGGGCCATTCTTAGTAGTCTGACACCAGCTCTGGGTGATGTGTACAGGTCTGGAGAGCCCTGAAGTCCAAGAGGCGGTCACTGGGCACAGATTCTGGATTGGTTGTTTGCATTTGAAATATGCACTGGCAAACTAGTTATTTACTATCTCAAGGAATTGACTATCCTGGAAAGGATGATCCTTCCAAGGTCAGCAAGTCTCCAGGTGTCAATGTATCAGGATACAGAGAACAAAATACATATTAACATGTCTTTTCAACATGTAACTGCACAGTCTTTTCTCTCCTGGTGACGTGGTTTCCTTAAACCCATGAACCATCTTAGCTTCTGTGCATCATCCTCTAAATATAGAAAGTGTCCTTCTGCCTGCCCTCTGCACATAGGACACATGCTATCTGTCTTACAGCAGAGAGCAAACCTTAATTGCTCTCCACCCAAAGCCCATGGGCACTAGGAAACTTGAGGAAAGTTTCACCTCCTCCTCTGTTTTGAAGATTCTCTATATTACATCCTCTACTTTCTGAACCCACTTATCAAAACACCCCTTGATCATACAAATAGCAATGTTAGGAACACCTCATAGCCCTTCAAAACAGAGTTTTGCAAATCACTGAATCAAATCATCTCAGCATTGTCATCTCAGCACTGTATTAGCAGTTCCTCAAACTGATTAGTTGATTGTTCATTCAACCACACACTTTTGCCAATACCCAAATGGTAGTGGGAGTAAAAAAAAAAAAAAAAACAGGGTGCGTGGGGAGGACGATGGACAAAGAATCAAGATAACATCATCTAGGAAATAAGATTATATTTCAGAGTTTTTGCTGTGGGAGGAAAGATAGATCTATTTGACAAATAATGTTCTCCATCCACAGCCCCAAGGAGAAACACATAATTGTAAAATGGAGGTTATGATATTTTCAGTTTAAGTCTAGTAGTAACTATAGCATGGAATTTAGAGGAATTAAAACTTGAGCAAGCTTGTTGAGTCGAATTTTTGAAGTTCTTAAGTGCTCATTTGTTTCAATCCAAACATCTATAGGGAGGAAGCTTGGTGAGTTATGTAACAAAATTCATTTGAAGGCAAAGCTGAGAAATCAACTTGCTAATGTGTTGTTTATGGTAAATCATCCTTCTCTTTTATGTGCTATTTTGTGCTTAGTTCTTGCCATGCATGAGAACGTGCTCAAGTGTCCCACCCCAGGATGCACCGGAAGGGGGCATGTGAACAGCAACCGCAACACACACAGGAGGTAATTCTGATGACTGCTAATCATTTACATGATGGAAAAAAGTGAGAGAAACTTTCCTCCAAGGAAATAATGAACTAAGAATGTGTGATCAAGATTGCTGGATCCCTATCAAATAATTTACCACCTGAAATAGATAAGAAGGATTTTGCTATGTGTGCAGAATAAAAAAGAGAAGGAATTATCTTGATTATTTTCCTAGAAATTTTCTTTAGCAGTCAATTTATGCTCACCAAAAATATTTATTTGAAGACTGTAATTATATGTTTATGCAGTCATACAGATAGAACATGTTTTCTTTTGCTCTGGATCTCAACAGAGTTTGAAAATGGTTGTTGGACTTACATTGGGTCCCATTCGCTAAGCATTTAAAAGGTACCAAAAGGTCCAACATACTGTGGTTTTGAATAAAAACCATGATGAAGGTAGCTGTAATTTCATTTTGAGATTCATTTTATTGTGACTGCAACTAACATAAACCACCTGTGTATTTGTTTTCAAGTGTATTGTGTATATGAAAGTAATTTTGGTGAAAATGTTTATTATTTTCTGTGTACACTTTATATTACATATAGGTTACATGGGTCTGAGATACTATTTAACTCATAAGCATATTGCTAGAAAACTTAGATTCCATACTTTCCACCTAAATTAAGGTATAAAATTAAGTCCATAATATTTTTTTTCTAATGATGTTAAGATAATCCATGAAGTTATCATGGATTATCAACATTTATAGTTGGTTATGTTGCAATTGAAGTAAGCACATTCTACTTAAAATAATAGGAAGTTTCAGAACAATTTAGTTAATTCTCTCTTTCTCAGTGTTTTGATTTTAAAAATGAGTTTGTTTTCTTTCACCTCTGAGATGGGGTTGGGGGACAAATGTTCACACTGCAGTTTGCAAAACCTTTTGGAATCTTTTAGTAGGAGAATGGTGCTAAGTGAACTATTAATATGACTTAACATTTAACATATGCCAAATATGCTGGGAGGTACATGCCAAAGCAAAGCACATTATCATTTTAACTCAAAACCTCCCACTTTTTTTTTTTAACAGTCTTTCTGGCTGTCCAATTGCTGCAGCTGAAAAATTAGCAATGTCCCAGGACAAAAATCAGCTTGATTCTCCCAAAACTGGGCAGTGTCCTGATCAGGTTCACAGGTATGACCTTCCCATGATGTTCCCGATACTCTTTCACCCCAAGCTCCACCTTACAAGGCCTCACACCCTCACATGCCAGCGCACAATGGCTTTTAATTAATTGCCAAGATCCATTTGAGAGATTGGTTCAATACTATCACTTAACTGGACTTCTAGGACCTCCAGAAATTTCACTTGAAATTAATCAGCATGCAATGGTAAAATAGTAAAATACTGTGGGTCAATCTAAATAAATAAAGTGTGGGATAGCATATATTAATCAAAATTCTGTGTCACTAAGTACAGTCCATCCTACTGCTCAGGTGAGTTCCCTTAGGTTTGGCTTGACTTTGCTGTCTGGAGAAAATTTCATCATAAATCACTCATACTTGGGGGTATAGCTTAGTGGTAGAACATTTGACTGCATAAATCACTCATACCCACTCAAAATATGTGATGTTACACATTTATCCTTCTGTTCCATGCGTGCATATAGTTTTGCAAACAAAAATTCATTCCATGAATTGATAGCCATTAAAAAAAATTTCCTATTGGTCCTAGTAGCTCCCAGGTGCTCTACAGTCTCTTGTTTTTGAGATAGTTCATACACCTGAACAATAAACTATATGTAGTGATAATGTGAAGTAATGCTTATAGGAAGAGAGATTTCAGGATTATAATAAATCACCAGATTTTTTATTGTTACTAAGTCACCAAAATGCCAAAGTAGTTATTAGGAATATTTTGGCTTCCCTTTATATTTACATCTGTAGATTTAATTCATATAGTACAAACTGGCATTCAAATCACTGGAGTTAAAGATAATATGCCAAGAGAACATACTGAATTAAGATCATGAATTACTGAACAACTAACAATTAAAACTCAGAATATTATTGGTCAGTATTATTATATTCACTAATTTCTCCCTAAGTAGGTTATGTATCAAATATAAAAATAACATTATTCCATTTTGCTCATTTCTTAAAAGATAAATGTTGTTTTAGATTAGGACACTTATGTAACCTCAGGGGCATAAACCAAGGTAGATACACAGTAGTAAGCAACTGCTCATTCAAATATTTTTAAGTAACAGCTAAAAATATCTAATTTACCTAATCCCAAAATATCAAACATTGACACTCTGATTTCATAAATGTTTTGGTGGAAAGCAAATGAAAAAATATGTTTTTGATATTGCTTATGTCTAAAGGGTATCATTGTTTATGTTATTTTATTGCTAGACCAGAGCACCACAATATTTGTGTTTTTCTCAGCAGGAATTGGTGCTATACAAATATGATGCCCTTGTTTAATCCAAATACAGTAACTTTTAAGGAATATGTCATTCACATTTAGCTTGTTTGGGGATGATTTAATTGAAAAATGACATCATTATAATACAGTAATTTTGCTTCCTATTGTAATAATGGCAGCTTCATAGATAATTAAAACATTGTTGAAAATACCATTTCAATTAACAAAAACATTCAAACTAGGAGATAGACGAAAAGGGTGAAAAGACTAAGAAAACTCACAATTCAAGAATCAAGTTTCTGGTGCCCACATTGTCTCTCAGACATCAGGTTCCTGACAATCTGCAGGCAGAGCTCCCAGCAGTTTCCTTTGGACAGAAAATAACGGTTACAATGGCAATTTTTCACTGCTAATCCGATTGGTAGTTCTAAGAGAATGGACACAACTTGTCAGTACCCTAATGGAAGTTCCATGGCACTTCTCACTAAGGAGCTCGCTATGCTCGCAGTCATCGTGCTAACAGATACCAGCCCTCGGTCCTCATGGCATTCGCATGAGATGAGTAAGAGCTGCACATCCTCTCCCCAGGGGGCAGGCAGCTTGTGGCTTTACCATGAGCAACCTGAGCCCCGGTGCCTCCCCAGCACGCGCCCACGTGCAGCGTCAAGCTCTGCCCACACTGCGCTGTCTCTATGCGTCCCCACCGCCATGGCACGTACTATCTGCTTTCAATTCGGATGCTAACGTTCTCGCCAACAGTTTCATCATGTTTCTTTTGAACTTTCCCCCTCTCTTCAGGACAAGCTTGGTGAAGCAAATTGAGTTCAATTTCCGATCACAAACCATCTCCTCTCCCAGAGCCACAGTGTCAAAAGAACAAGAGAAGTTTGGAAAAGTACCATTTGATTATGCCAGTTTCGATGCCCAGGTTTTTGGTAAACGCCCCCTTGTACAAACAGGGCAAGGAAGAAAAACACCCCCGTTTCCTGAATGTAAGTTTTGAATTCTAAGACTTATTCCAAAATTATGATTCTTGTGTATGTGTGAGAGGGGGGACAGGGCATGCATCAAATACATAATATACATCTTACTGTTCGGAGAACAGAAATATATTGTATGATGAAATACTTTATTTTGAGGAAAGCAACAATAAGATGATCAGCTACTGATTTTACCCAGCAGTCACATTGAATTTGGTGAATACCTAATGGTTTCATTATTCTACAAATATGGAGCATGTTAAACCTAAATATAGTAATTCTAAAGAAATATTTAATTCACATTTAACTGGAATTGGGATTAATATATTGAAAACTGCAAAAGCTATTATAACAGCCATTTTTGATTCATATTGAAATTGTAGAAATTTAATTGGTATGTTGACATGCTGCTTTTGATATGTTGATATATATATAAATGTTTATATACTACTTTTCATATTACTTAAATCAGTAAAATTGTTCAGAATGATAGCGTAGGGGAAGTAGAAAGTAAAACAATTAAATAATCAAGATTTTACTAGAAAATAGTATGTGTGGCTATGGAAATGTCCACAAATTTAAGAATTAATGTAGAAACATTTAAAATGTGTTAATACCTAATGCTAGAATTCCACATAAAATATTATAAAACTAAGAAATGGTTTAACATGTGGAACTTGGTGTTTTTACTAATATATATCTTCAAGTTGTTTAAAGTCCTTGACTATTTTAATAAAAAGGTGAAAAAAAAATGAATGCTGAGAATAAACCAAGAAATGGTTTCTGCTTTCTGGTACCTTAATCATAAGGGGAAAGCAAAATAATTCTCCACTTTGAGTCCTCCATAGAGCATGAATTTTTTAAAACTTTCTACAAATCCATGGAATTCCTTTGATCTCACACCTAGTCACCTAAATTGAGAATTCTCAAGACCAGGGGATATTTGCTTCATTATGTGATGTTGACAACCTATATCAAAGAACAAGAATGCCTTATAAAACCTAGCAATGGATTATCAGACTTGAAAAGAATTTACCCATCAATGTACGTTATACTCAAGAAGACATTTTACCCTTTCTTCCCCAAAACAGGTCCCAGGCAAGATGAATAACCACTGACAACCTGTTAGAGTCAGGAAAAAAGATTACACACACGTATGCACACACAATTTTTTGTATTTATCTATGAAATTATATATATATATAGTTTTATTATATATACACAAAATATATATGCATTCATATATTTTAATTTAGGTAGAAGTAGTTAATAAAAGCATTCTTTATATTCAGATAATGTGAACATTGGCTTAAAAATGCAAAACATTCAGTAATGTTTTCTTATTTATATATTTATGGGAATAACATTTGGTAATACTTTAAACATTGTTTTATGAAAAAGGTCAAATATTTTAAACAAACAGTATTTATAGCAAAATAAATACCTAAATACTTTTATATTATCCTGCATTAAATCTTGGATGAGTGATTTTAACAAATACCCAAAATGAGGAGAAATATGTTTAGTTCTATCTCTCAGTAATATCTCAGTATCCACAACAGAAACATAAAACAGAAACTCAGCCTTGATAACTAAATTGCCTTTCTGTTCACCTTGAGAACATTTCCTTTGTCCTTTACTTACTGAGCTCCACCTGACATGCAAAATGCCAGCTCATTAAAGACTCCATCTATTTAGTTCCATCTAGTTAGATGAAGAACAACTTCTACTGGCTTAAGTACAAAACAAACCTGTGTATCAAAAAATAAAAGTGCAATTCCATGTCTAAGTTATTATTGTAAAAACATATATTGAAAGGATGCATTTTTTTCTCTACTGGAATCGCCAGTCCTCGCATGTACACAATTTGTAGACGTGCAAGTCTTAAGTCTCTGTAGTATTGATGGATTTCATTATTGTGGCTTTTAATGTACAATTTTTGCAACAAAGTCTGCCAGTGCACCTGCCCCATAACACTAGTTATGGAGTTTTGTCATGAGAAGTACAAATGCAAAAAAAAAAAAAAAAGAAAAAAGAAAATATTAAGAGAATACGCATTCTTTCCCAGCAATCACATCATTTGATCTGTGAACTTCTGTGAAAACCAATCTGAATAACCTTCATTTACTGTACCAATGGATAATGGATCATGTTTTAATTTATTCTTCACTTATTTTAATGCAAGAAGTTATATCTTTAAAACAAATCTATTTAATGACTGAAACCACGTACATGCAATTGCTAATCAAATCTCTCTTCAACAGCAAAGCATTTTTCAAATCCAGGGAAATTTCCTAATCGACTGCCTAGTGCAGGCGCCCACACACAGAGCCCTTGCCGTGCCAGCTCTTATAGCTACGGTCAATGTAGTGAAGACACCCACATAGCAGCAGCTGCTGCTATCCTGAACCTTTCCACCCGCTGCAGGGAAGCTGCAGACATCCTCTCCAACAAACCACAGAGTCTGCATGCCAAGGTAGGCCAGTCCAAGAGCCTGGAGGGTGGGCCAGCGACTGAACCGTGAGAATAAACTGCCTTTCATGTTCCTAACCACACTCACTACCATGCCGCTCCCCAGCCCTAAAGCACATCCCCTCTCGTCTTAGGAAGAGATTCAAAGAAACATTGACAGAGATAAGCTTGGTGACATAAGGGAGGAATGAAAGAGGAGCTGTTCTTGAAGGCGATGCAGTAAAGTTTGGGGAGGAGTGAGTTAAGGCGACTGGCTGGGGAGATGTGTAGATTTCAAAACTATTTTCTTATTGGGGAGATTTAGCACTCAAGGAAAGAGGGTTGCCATGAAAATCATTCTGAACAATGGAAACTTTTTGCTGTTTGGAAATGAAGGATGGTAGGAAACATTTGATGGAGCAGTGTCTTGTGAAACATTTGCAAATTTGCTTCATGACATTTTATGACTGCACATTACTGTTGTATGACATACAGTCATCTTAGTAACTGCAGTATTAACAAGAGTTGGTTCACGGGACAGAGAACTCAGAGCATTCAAATCCAAAATCAAATTCTGTCATTTATGAAAACACCACATTTCTGAAGCCCGTGAAAATAACCATATTTTCCTAATAGCCTCTCCTTTCTGATTAACGGTGAGAAGTAGATACCTGTGTTTATGATAGCATGATTTAAAAAAGAAAAAGTGAACATCCCCTATGTCTTTCATTTTGAGAAGAAGGGTTTATCACACTCAGAGTGGCAGTGATACACAGAGAAAGCCTCAATTACTCTTTCTATACAAAGGACTCAGTTAAAAGATATAATTTCCATCCTTAGATGGCTGAGTCATGTGGAGTAGGGTGCCTAGACTTATCTGGAGATTTTACTTTTGCATTAAGTAGATGTTTCCCTGGGTCAAACTCTAACCCTGAAACTCGGGCGGTGAAAGTACATGGCTCTCTTTTTCCCATTAATTGTGCCCATCCCCGGTGTGGTCAGCTGCTCACCTGTGCCGTGCCAGGCTTCAGGAGAGCAGGGAGCAGAGTGCCATCGAGCATTTGACAGAAGAATCAGAATTAGCTTCTGGACAAATCTGAGCCAAATAAACCCCAGGAAGAGTTGGTGGCCAAAAACCACTCAAAAACAATTTTTAAACAAATGAGGTTCTTAAACAAAGAAAAACACATCTTTTAAAAAATATAAAGAAAAGGCCAAGCTGTCCAAATCCAAAGGAATTCAAGTCATAAATTGTTTACATAAATGAATGATTTGAAGTACTTTAAAATACAACTTTGGTTGTATTTAAATTCATATTTTAAAATTTGAATTAATTTCTCCTTTTTGAAGAGATATTCTAACAAGCAGCTGGTTTGGAGAAATACTATAGTACTTAGTACTTTATTATTTGTTTAGGTTGTCCTGTAAAAATAAAAGTGCCAATGTTGAAGGATTATTGCTACTTGAATAACTTGAGTAAATTGTTTAGAGTGGAGATAGCTTTTTGTTCCTGAGAATTCTGCCTTTTAGCCTTTAGATTCTCTTCATGATCTATTAATTGCTAAAATTAAACAATGAATCGAGATGATTAAAACTTGAGGATAATACTCTATCAGTATATGCTCTCTTTTTAAAACACATTTCTGGTCAGAAAGGTGAGTTAAATTGGCACATTTCAGAATTTCAAATACTGGACTTCCTATGTGTTCTGACGCTCGTGTTGGGAGCGAGCTCTGTGCCAGGCGGCCCTGTGAGCAGATCGCATGCCAAGGGTGACAGGACTCCACGCACGGCCCAGCCTCCAACTGCCAGTCAAGTCCTAACTGTAGAAGCCAAGCCATTGATATGATGAGGAACATGTAGGAGACAGAAGTGCACCAAGCAAATTTTGCAAGGGGTTTCTTTTGCTGGCAGTTTTAAAAATCATATTTCCATGAAAATTGTCTCATTTGACATGTGATTGTTAAGTCAGGTAAATATGGCCCCCTCCAGTGTCGGTTTGTCCGGAGCCCTTCCCTCAGTTCACACGTGTGAGCACTCGGACATTGGCGCACGGCTATAACAACGTGCAGATTTCTACCATTGGTGGATTCTATTTTCTGAATCTTATGAAACAACAACAACAAAAAATCATTGTAGCCAAAAATGAGGGGAAAAAACAAAGTAAATAGCCCTGAAAAATGACCTTCTGTCGAATAGTGCCCCATGTGGACCATTTCTATTCTGTTTCATTTTGCTCTGTGCCTGTTACTTAATGTAGGATTAAGTATAAACATTCTTCCCCTCCACATTGAATACTAGCCTGACTCGGCACTTTTATTTGGGTTATCCTCCAAAAAGTCTATGGCAGGCTGTTAATATATTTTTTTTGAGATTTATTTATTCATGCATATAAGAGCTGGGGTGGTGAGAGGATTCACCAGAGACAGGGTGGGAGCAGAACAGGCAGATCAACTGAAGTACACTGCTGAGGGGAGCAGTAGGCGAGACAGTGGAGGTCTGCTGTGCCATGTGGCTGGGGATCGAACTCATGCTGAGTGGTTGCCAATAACTTCGCAGTGCTGAGACTTAACCAGTTGCACCACCAGGGAACCCCCTAATATGTTTATTTTTGCTGGCTACAATCCATGGATCTCTTAAGTTCCTTATCTAGAAAGAAGAATGTAGACATTTTTCCCATTCTCGAGTTCTAAACTGAGCATAGAGATTTTTTTCATATACAAAAGGGAGATTCTGGTGGGTAGCAAACAGATCTTTAAGTGCTGGACTGACCAGGACTCCAAGTAGATTCCATCACAGACCATGCCTTCAAGGAGCTTATAGGCCAAGCCTATACCTGGTTTTTCCAGGTAAAGAGCTACATTTTCAGAAATGATCTTCCTAATGTCCAGGAGAGGGATAGGCAATTTCGCAGGGGATTTGATCAGAACTTGGGTGAGGGCTGATTTTTTTAATTTTCCTTTTGCCTTCCTCCATCCTTTCTTTTACATGATGAACATCTCTGAAGTTGCTTAAAGAGTCCAATAGGACAACAAATTAACCCTCATGGGCTGTGACGTGTGTATGACCTTTTTAAAATTAAGTCAAAGGGCACCAACCTTGAAATTGCCTTCCTACCCACTTGTTGGGGCTAATACGCTTTTTTTTATATACTGCAAGCTCACAATTAACTCCAAGTTTAGAGAGAGATCTGATTTGCAAAATTCCTGCTCTTATGCAGATCATGCATAGGCTGTTTTCAGAGGATTAGAAAACTTTGAGTGTCTACACACTCTAAAAAGAAGAAAGGATATTCCAAAATGTTCTCCGATAGTAGTTTCTAAGCTGTTAGCAGCTGTATACCCTAAAATGCTTTCATTCTCTACACTGGGCTCAGGATATCAGTGCCCATCATTGCCCAAATTCCAGTCCATTATAGTCTAAAAGTATCTGTTAAAGGGGCTTATTTATTTGTTATAACCTAGCATGTGCATAGTACATGTACATCAGCATGTGTACATGCTGTTTGAAGTATCTCATTCAGGAAGACATAAGAAGGAAAATTAGCAATGTCAATACTTACTGGCTATCATGATGGTTAAAGGTAATGCTGTCTGAATTGCAATGCCTCCTTTAATTCTAGTGCTTTCATTGGTTTGAAGATCTGTATGTCCTTTATTGAAGGACATTTATTTGAATTTGGAATGAATAAGAATTTGTAAAGCATACATGGACCAAAGCTTCAAACGCTCCCCCTGTATTCTGGACTGTTCCTGCTGAGACAAGTGCAGCACTAGGTAGGACTGGGCTGCAGGTTCTCAGTGAGAACTGGGTCTGATTTTTCCAATAGCTTTTCTCTGGCCCTGGGAGAGCATGTGCCAGCATGTGTCAAAAAAAAGTTCCCATTTTTGCTCCTTCTTCTCATCCTCATCAACAGAGGTAGAAACATACTTCACAGTCTATCTTTATCCTGCTCACTGCTGCTTGCCAAGCATTCTGTTGCTTGTTTTGGTGTTTTCCCCACCTGTTTAGACAAAGTGGCATATGCACAATGTGCCTTAAAAGAAAACAAAAAATTGACACTTGCTTGAAATGTTTAAAGTTCAAAGTCTGTTTTGTGCTTGAACAGGGCCTAGAAACAACATGATATCACATCACTGTTCTTTCTGCTGGGTATTAAAAATAGCTTGGTGACTCTTGGGATGGTTAGAATCCAAAAGGAGTCTTTTTCAGTAACTTTAACATCGGGACAGACTCCACCATATATGTTCTGAGGAATTTGGATCAGTGATTGCAGACGCCAACTGACACATGCATAAGGAAATTAGATATTTAATAGCTGACTCTTCATCTCTGTGTATAGTAGTATGGGACAGACCTCTTTTGGTATCAAAACCCAATCAAATCATTATTGTTGTTGCTGTTAGTTGTCATTTAGTGAACACCTACTTGGAACCAGAGACTTTGCCCATATTAATCATTTTAATATACTGGAAATTCTGTGAAGCACATGTTGTTGTCCCATTTTGCTGCTGAAAAAGGAGTAGTACAGAGATAGAAAGAATTCTCTACAAGCTGAAGTTGAAACTGTTGGAGTTGAAATTTGAGTTCACACCTGTCTGACGTTTTATCTTCTTCAAGATCTTATCCTGGTGCATAGACTGCTGGTCCACTACGAGGTTGTCATTGACTATGATCTCCAGTCCCAGCAGAGATTTCTGGGAAATGGTTATTATTTTAAACCTAATATTAGTCATGTATTCCTTCTCTGAACCCAGTCATTCTATTTACATTGAGTGCATTTCATAAGTTTATGCTCTTAATTGTTTTAATCTGCTGTTGCTATTTAGAAAAAATATTTTCATAATTTCATTTGTTTATTGATTTACCCTGACTGCTTTGAGAACATACTTCAGATAGCTTTCAATACAGAAAGATCCTCCCCAAACAAAACACCCTGAACCTAAAATGAAAGAAAAGAAGTCAATAGCCAGCAGTTACTTATAACAGAAATCTAAGCTGAGAAACACTTAATTTTGCACTTCCTCTAGGCTATGTCAAAAAAGGGAAAGATGTGGGTGACCTATCTTGTAGTTAGAGAAAACTTGCCTGTAAAGAAAACAATGCTGTTTTAGTCCAACAATGTTTTGAAAATTAATCATTTTCACAAATCAGAACATTTAAGTTGAAATTATGATTTTGCTCTTACTTCATCTGTGAATGCATGATAATGTCCAATTGTCCAAACAATATAATGTTATTTATTGCCTAGAAAATATTAGAGGACAATAGCCATAGCTTATATTGCAAATACAATAATTTTCATTTTCCCTTTCATTCTTCTTCAGAAAACAAATTTCTATTTTCTTAGTAGTAGGATAGGAATGCCACTGCTTTCAGTGATACAATTCTTTCCCAAGTTGTGACACAATTCTCATAATTATCATTTTACTGCTTGCATAATATGCCATTAAATAGATGTAACATCTATTTAAAATATAATTTCATTGATCTCTTTGGGCAGACGAGTAATTTCTCATTTAATAGTACATGTGAGGATTATAATGAATACTTATCTCAATCTTCTGTATGACAATAATTTATAACATAGTCACTAAATTTCCTTTCACTACCTCCTAAATGCATAAAAGTAGCTCCTTGAAGGATTTAAAATGAGACTGAGAAATCAGCATGTTAGAAGTCTGGGAGGTGGGGTTCGTGGGGATGATGGGGTGTGTGCTGAGCTGTCCATGTCGGGACTATCTCCACCTCCTGCGGCATCTCCTGCCACCTCTGCCTCTCTGGCCTGCCATTTGGAGTTTTAACACAAGTGATTTCTAGAAGTGATGTCTATTGATGCTGCTCTGAATCAAAATCCATGCAGTAAATGCGTGATCTACCCATCTATGGGCAGAAAGGGACCCTTCTCTGGTACTGTGTGTAATTGTTGACTGCATCTGTGTGCTCACTTAAAGCCCATCTGTACCTTGCTACCCAAACATACTTGCTCCCAGTCAAGTCAGGTGCTCAGAGCAGCCAGCTGGGGCACAAGATACAGAAAAGGACCTCTTTTTAAATATGAGGAGTGATTTTTTTTCAATCAGAACACGATTACTCAAGATGTATAATTACAACTCTGGGAATCTCTCACTTTTTAAATTTACTATTTAGATTTTTTTTTCTGTAAAAAACTAAAACATATATTAGTGTTGTCTTGGAATAGTTGATTTTTTTTCAGTGAGATCGAATCTGTACTATTTATGGGTTTTGCACTATAAAACTCTGCAGCCCAGTCACATGGCTTCTTTTTCCTAAGCCATCTGTCACAGAGGTCTGGAATTTTATGTGAATGTTGGTTGTGCAGTCTTAACCCAAGTTTTAAATTTTTTTATGAAAAATGTCAGCAACTACAATATTTAGTATTTAACTTTACATTGGCCATTAAACTTAATTACTAGAGCTGCTTTATTGCAACAGTTACGTATAGCTATGAAGCCAAAAATTGTTTATATTTTTTCTCATGGCAGAAGACATTGTTATTATCATGGAGAGAGCCACGTGGCACTGATATGCTTAATATCTTGGATTTTTGTAACTAAGGTTTATTAATGCTGGTATAAAAATGTATTTGATATTATATACAGATGGCATAGGATGTTGTGGTTACTAAGTTATTATTCTGGATAAGCTGTGCTGTCAAATTCAGGGCTTAAAACTATCACAGGAGATTAAACTATTTACTAAAAAGGGCAGAAAGATATGGCCAAAGCATCTTAGTACAAATATATTAGAAGTGTATTTACCTCCCACAAATACAATAAAGCACATTTATCTTGTAAGCTGAGAGGTGGAAAATAGGAAATTTGCAGGAAAAAGAAGCAAATAAAAGAGGTGATTTTTGTTTTTTAAATCAGTTTGGAAAAATGAGGCTTTGGAGTGCAGCTGGGGGGCCTGAAACACAGTGGCCACTTCTGGGGCAGGGGGATTAAGAGCAGAGAGTAATGGTGAGTAAAAATAATCCCCTGAGAAGTGACTGGAAATACTGGGAAGTGATCACATGTGTTAGGGATCTTATTAATGTGTTCAAAGTAGATTCCTGCTTGCCAGTCAAAAGGAAAAAGAGCAGAGAAATTGTCCAGAAGTTAGTTGTGAATTGGTGGACAAGGAAGAAAGGACCAGGAAGGTATTCCTTTGACCCACTTAGGAAAACAACAAGCATGTTCCCCCCACATTCTGAGCTATTGCCTGGCAGCATGCAGCACGCCCGGCACCATCGAAATCATCTTGTTGCACATATGATGTAGAAAATCCAGAGTATATGGGTCCTTACTGGGATCTTAAGCAAAACCAAAACAGTAGCCTAAGCTATCCAGGAGAAATACTGTGAGGTAAAATTGGCCTTTAAGTTTCATACTAAGTATCTGGAAAATAGTTACCTTTATTCTAAGGTTTTTGCTGTTAGAACTTAAACCCCCAGCAGTCCTGTGGTCAGTTTGGACCTAAAGGCCAAGTGAGCTATGGTTTGCACTGTCTGCTCTACTCCATGGGGTAAAATGTCACTTTCATATTAATGTAATATTCCAAGAAAAATTCTCTTCCAGCTGGTTATTTCTGCATATTTCTCAGATTAATATTGTGATGGGGGGTGGGGGGAGGGAGGTAGAAAGTAGTGTCGTGCCTTTTTATAAACTCAAGTGTTAAAGCTTTAAGTGATGAATTGGGAGTGATAATTCTACAAACTAGAAAAGACGGATAAATGCTAAATTTATATATATATATATGTAAATATATATAAAACAAATTTAGCCAATATGTTTGGTATTTGAAACAGCTTACTTATTTTAAGCTTATTTTATTTAAATCTGGGATCTTGGAGCTCACTAATGGGACTGCTCTTAAAAGTCTACCTAAGAATTCAACATTAATCAAGGCAAACCAGAAATCAGATATACTTACATAAAAGGTTGCGTTTGAAATTATCCCTTAAAAGCTCCACATGGCTAGGCTATAACTGCAAACTGCTTAAATGTTTTTCTGTTTCCTATTGTATACTAGGGAGCCGAGATAGAAGTGGATGAAAATGGCACATTGGACTTAAGCATGAAAAAAAAACGAATCCTGGACAAAGCTGCACCCCTTACTTCCTCTAACACTTCTATTCCAACTCCTTCCTCTTCCCCATTCAAAACAAGCAGCATTTTGGTCAATGCTGCATTCTATCAGGCTCTGTGTGACCAAGAGGGCTGGGATACTCCTATCAACTATAGCAAAACTCACGGGAAGACAGAGGAGGAGAAAGAGGTATTGTTTCAATATGTCAATCAATAAGTTTAAGATAGAGCATGATTGGAGAGTTGTTAGTGTTGTTAGCTTTTTCACCCTAAATTTTTATTCTCATTCCTATTTAGATAATACAATTCTTTACTTGGTTTTAGATTTTGGTAATGATTTTAAATTTCAGAAGAAATTTATAAATGCATCCAACTTTTTCTGTCACTTGTCAAAAACATGATATTAGAGTTCATTTATCCTCATTTGTGGCTGAAATTGTGTGCACCACTCAGGAGATGACATCATCTACCCTTTTGGATATGGCAGCCTGTAAGTGAAAATGTGCACTCGACAGTGAATTCCAGCTCACTATTTTTTTCTTAACCAGAGGGTAGAAGATGAAATTAAATCAGGAACAAGTAAGACTCACATCAAACTTCTTTCCTTGGTTTCACAAAGGAGCTGTGCTTGCATAGCTATGCACAGAGTTATTGACTGAGATATTGGATCATGAATGTCAGATGTGTAAGTGCTATCAATTCCAAAGTCAAGGAGATACATTCGCATATTTAGTTATCCTGGAGGTGTTTTCATAACTGGAAGCCAGATGTTGACTATGCAGAAACTCATTTAGTCTTCATCACAGCACTTTGAAACATCTATCTTGCTCAGATTGGCTATGACTCAGAATCATTCCAAAGAATTCATTGCTGGAATCATCCATTGTTTAGACTGTATGTAATTACATATATAGTCCTATTAGTATAGTAATTGACTCTGTTGTGCTGTCAGTCAGGAAAACTGTTGATAGACTTGCCAGTTGACAGGTTAAAGGTATAAAATAGCCATTCCTTTTTGAAAGCATATTCTACCTTTTCCAGTTCAGAGAGGTTTTTTTTGGGGGGGGGAGATTAATTTGATTTTAGCACATGCTTTAACATCTCAGTGTATAAGTCATCCTAAATAGCAGTAATGACAAGATTGGGTGGTTTCTGGTAATTACCCCACCCTCCCACCCTCCCTTCCTCCCTCCCCCCTCCCTCCCTCCCTCCCTTCCTTCCTTCCTTCCCTCTCCTCCTCTTTCAATCAGCACACTTTCAGTGGCAGCTCCATGTCCAGGAAGTAAAATAGGACCTGAGGTTGCAGCACCAAATAAAACATGCTCCTGCTGCGCATTTGCTCATTGCGCCAAGAGGATTGACAAGTACCCAAGTACGCTCATAAGTCGAGTAGCATGAGCAGCCACACGATGTGCATAGGTGGGTGGTTCATGTGTCCCTTGGGGAGCTCATGAAGATACAAAGCAGGTTCTGTGTCGCCACCATAGGCACCATTGTGGAGAAAGGTGAGGGGAATCATACATCAACAGCTTTTGATTAGATTCAGAAATACTGATTTTTATTTGCTTAACTTAAAAACAATCACCTAAAGTATTTAGGGTTGGTCTTAATAAATCTGTCATAATACTCTTTTAAAAGACCCATTTCTTAAAATAATCTGTTTGACTTTAAAGTATAAAACTGAAAACAGAAATGATAGGCTGATTTGCCTTAAGTGATAACTACAAACCAGTAAACAAGTTTCCCTTCTCCACTACATTAGCCCTCTGACAAATCAGGCTTGTGCAAGTGAAAAGAAGTCACACTTAACTCCCATCTATTTTTACAATCCAGAAAGCTGTTGATTTTCACTTTAACTGGTCATTCTACACAACCGGTCTGAAAGGGAAGGAAGGAACGAACTAGGCTATGGTGGGTGGTTGAGGTGGGAAGCACAATTATGAGATCAAAATTGTTGATTCAATCCCACTCCATGCAAATCAACTTCAGGAAAAGTGGGACATCCTTCAATTCACAAGTCTGCTTTAACTGCAGCCAGTCAATTGCCAGTGAGAGTAAGGCATGCCACTAAAGGGAAACCTAGCCCTACTCACAGATCCATTGATGAGAATTCAGTAAAAATCTCTGTTACAGGAGGGCAATGCTTTGCAAAGCATAGCACTTCCATTCTTGAATGAATACTGCTAGGAAAGGCTTGAAAACATATGAAAGCCCTGTGCAGGATAAGATGTAGACTATATGTCCCCATCCTTGTGATCGTGCTATAAATGGACTGTGGTTAGCATACGCCAGAAATCTTCTCTCTAGTCCTACAGTGTCAGACGTATGGGTCCAATCCTGAGTTGTAAGGAAGCAAGTTTGCATCAAGTTGATTCCCTTTTCCATTTAGGGTCTTTGTTTTGTTCGATATTGGTTAGAAAGCTGTGCCCTCAGGATAAATGTCAACATTTTTCACTGTATTCTGAAAGACTCCTCCCATTTGAGGTCTAGTAAGTACCTCAGGAGTCTCCTTGGGTATCCTTCTGATCATTCAGAGAGTCATAAAATGAGGTCTCATAACAAATATTTTTTATTTACTTTCCAATCTCATATTTTATAACTCAAAAAAAATCTGAATTCACCTTGACAGTGTTATGGATTCAACTGGGCAATGACAGTGTTTTGTTTCTCAGCAAGTTCATGGGGAAAATAGATTTATTTAAATTAGAATTCTGCTCTTTTTGGAATAGCTTACCTACTTCAGGTCCAAGAGTACAGACATTTGTTGCTACAATTTGCAACCTAAGTATTCTGAAATCTGGGAATATAAAAGCTATGCCACTAAGAATTCATTGTCAGTAAGAATAACAAAGAAGAGCTACTGAGTTCTTAGAGTCAAAGTGCTTGCCCTTGGTTTAAAGAAACAAAATATTTTTTAAGCGTAATGCTTATTGCCATAGTTGTCTGGCAATGGGTGATTTATTGCTTGGGAAAGGTGGAGCTGTTGGGGACAAACACAGAAGTGCCTCTGAATCAGTGTGATTCTCTAATACAGCTTCTCACTCTGGATTCTTTGTGGCTTCATCCATGCCAATGTAATCTACTAGTAGAGAATATTTGTGTATCTTATTCTGAATCTTGAAAATGAGAGATGTGATAATTAATAGGCACTTTGAAAAAGTAAACTGTATTCAATGTCCTCATTGGGAACATAGCAGAGGACACTGTGTTCAATAAAAATAAAGAGGTCTTTTTACATAGTGTGTCATGATCCTGGCAATCCTAAAAAGCAGGATTATCATCAAAGTTTGTAGAGGAGAAAATTGAGGCTCAAGGAGGTGAAGTTGTTGATTAAGTAATTAAATAATGAGCCTGGGCTTCCTAAGTCAAGAAAAAAAGAGAAGAAAGAAAATTGAGAGAAGAAAAAAAACTGTGATGACTTGGAAATATTGAGAAAAATTAGAAAGAAAAGAAAACAGTGATGACATGGTATTTTGCAAGGTGTGATAGAGGCAGTGCTGTTCTGTGGCACCTCAGGACCGTGAGAAAAAACATCTGACCCAGATCTACAGGATGTGACCATATAAATCAGTTACAGGGATTGCTTCATGCTTCTCATTTCCAAACATACTTGGTTGGCTGCACGTGGCCCAGGTGACAGACTGTGATTGTTTGAAAACCAGTTATTTCTCCCATAACCCCTTCCTTCCAGTGGCCACCTCTTCCACCTCCTTGTGTCTCCAGATAAGGCAGCAGCCCTGGACCCCCCAGTCTAATCCCATCCTCCAACAACATAGCTGGGGGTAAGCCCACTGCTTCACCCTCCTGAAGACAGAGGGATGAACCAAAGGGTCCCACACCTAACTGGGCAAAGGTCTCTTGAAATCCTCTAGTCAAGATTGAAAAGAAGACTCCACTCCAGAGGACAGGCAAGGAGTTAGTGTTTGTTGGTTAACAAGAGAGCTCCAAGGAGACCTCTCTGACCATAAGATACTCCCCAGGTGCAGGGGCTAAGGGGTCTATGTAGATTTTAGAACAGAAGTTTGAGAACAAATTAATTAAACTCTTTTGACTGAAAGAGCAAGGACTGTGTACTTAGCTAAGGTTCATTTACTGTTAGTAGTTGTGGGTATCAATCAGCAGTAGCTCCATGGTCATACAGTGCCTTTTTATGGGGAGCCTTCTCAAGGAGGCTGTGTGTCCCCAGCTCCAGTTTGAAATGGTCTGGTCTGAAGGTCTGTAATTTTTTTTAAAGAATCATTTATTTATGCATACAAAAACTGGAGTGTAGGGCGGAAGTGTGGGGTGGTGAGAGGATTCACCAGAGACAGAGTGGGGAACAGAACAGGCAGATTGACTGAAGTACACTGCTGAGGGGAACAGCGGGAGAGGCAGGAGAGGTCTGCTGCTGCACCATGTGGGAAGCTCCCTGGCCGGGGATCGAACTTGTGCGGCAGTGGCTGCAGACAGCTTCATAGACTGAGACTTAACCCATTGCACCACCAGGGAAGCCCAGGTCTGTAATCTTTTTCTTCTGGGTCTTCAATTCCCTTTCCTTCCCATAGCAGCCAACTTGATAAGCTATGGAAAGATGGCTTAGAAATAGTTAAAAAAAAAAAAAAAAAAAAGAGCCAAAGAAATGTATGGCAACAAGTCATCAGGTTTTTAACCTCTTATTTACCAGTCTGTGGAAATAGAAAATTTTTTGCAAATTTTTTATCCTTGAATCCTGACCTGTCTTTGTCCTGGGAACCTTTTTGTCTCACTCTCACTCCACCCCACAGGACACACACATACATACACACACAAGTGAAAACTGAGTGATTATTTCTAATTCATTGTTATCTAGTTCATATGCACAACAGTTGCTTAATTTTGGTGGTAATTTTCAGAAAATATTGTCTCTCTCTCTCAGTGAAATAGCCTGTCCAGATGCCCCCTAAAAAAAAATCCTAAATCTGGAAAAAACTCAAAATATCTCAAAAGGAAAGTGCTGAGAAATAACTAGGGCTGTCAGTTTCGTTCAACTGTCAGTTCTCCAAAGATTTCAGGGCTTAAAATGTTAAAAGTGCCAGATGCTATTATCTACTATTCATGTTACCATCATGTTCCAGTCTTTACTGAAATCAATATAAACCTCCATCTGTACATTAAAGGAATTTCAGTGGACACATCTACTCTCTAAGCACACACATATATGCCACATTCTTTCTGAAATATCCACAGGATAAAAATTACTATCTTCAAAACGATACTTTAAATTTTGAAAAAAAATTGTATTAAATGTTATTGGCCAGTTTTACATAGGGTGCTATTTTGTTTTGAAATTCACCCGATATAAAATGTTTCTGTTACAAAATTAAGAATTCCTTTAGTGGCGGCCCCCTGTATGTTAGTACATATGTTCTCTGTAGGTTTCCAGGAATAGTATGGTAATCAAAAAAAAAAAATGGGCGGGGGGAGACAAGTATTTCATTATGCAATTGCATATATAAGAATCCATTGTGGGTTTTTTAAAGATTTATTTATTTATGCATACAAGCTGGGTATTGCCAGAGGTGTCGGGGTCGAGAAGATTCACCAGAGTCAGAGTGGGGAGCAGAACAGGCAGACTGATTGAAATATACTGCTGAGGGGAGCAGCCAGGAGACAGGAGAGGTCTGCTGTGCCATGTGGAAAGCTCCCTGGCTGGGGGTCGAACTCTTGCTACAGTGGTTCTGGATAACTCCATAGTGCTGCGAGTTAACCCATTGTGCCACCAGAGAGGCCCCAAGGATCCATTGTTTTTAAAAGAAGTTAGAAAGTTGCAAAAGGTTATATCTAATAAAATTATCCTATTCAAATATTACCACGTTACTGTACAAAACCAAATAGTATATATTCTGTAAGCTTTATCTTTGTTTGCATTTTATTAAGTAATAACTTAATCTTAATTGATCATTTCTTTCAAAATCTCCATTCCCTTACCTTCCGTACTATATAGTCAGCAGTCAAGCAATAGCTGATAACCTTTATATGTTCATGCGTTAATGTACATGCCTTCTTAGAGATATTTTGCTCTTAATTTCATCATAGGTAAAAATAAAATGACTCCTTTACTTCATGACATTTTTGTTAAAATTCAACATCTAAACAGAAAAACAAAGGCTGATTCCCACTGAAACAATCAGTTTGACATTTGTACCTACTTTCAAAAAGTTGAGACATTATTTTCATGGAAAATAATACCCAGACTGAACCCAGATATTACCAATTGGAAAATTTTACAGGGTAAATGCTTAAAGTGAAGCAATTCCTAATTATAAGACCTTAAATCTGGTAGTTTCCATCATTTACCTGTTTTACTGTGGATTTCATGGTAGCAATGGTAAGAAGCTCTTCTGTTCTATTAGGCAATAGTTATCAAGCACATGTTTCTCTTTATTTTTAAATGATGTATAATTATCTGCTATTACAGTTTTCCCTAGAATCAGAGGGGATTGATTCCTTATACAAAATGGTGTGGTATTTACATATAACTTATGTAATCCTCTTGTATTCTTTAAATCATGTCTAACATTCTCTCAAAACCTAATACAACATGAATTTTATGTAGTTTTTATACTGTATTTTTAGAGAATATTGATGAGGGAAAAAGGCTCGTACATTCAGTACAAATTCAGCCACTACAGTCCTAAGACATAGTACACATTTTTAATCTTTGGTCGAATCCACAGATGTGGAATTCTGTGGATATGGAGGATTTGATGGTATATTCAAATAATTATCAATAAAATAACAGGGAATACTCTAAATAGTATTAAGAAATAAATTGTACCAACCAGCTTATATTAATGTGCTCTGAAGATAATGTTACTTGAGATAGTTTACCAATATACTGGGTTGTCAGAAAAGTCATGATGTATTTTTTTCTGTTTTTCAAGGAAAAATGGGTCATGACTTTTCCAACAAACCAATATTTACCACTGTTTGGTCTTATGTAAAATAACTGTTTTTTGCTTCCGAGTAACTAATGAAAGGGAAATGTAAAAATTATATTTTGCTATCATATTTATATATCCATTTGATTTAAATGAGATTTGTCTTGGAAAATTCCAATTTCTGTTCACCTTAAATGGAAGGTACCATCAATAATTAGAGTTTTCTATATTATTTAATATGATTTTAATATTAAGTCTATAGAGTATTATATTTTAAATATAAAAGTTTAATAGTGAAAGTAAACTATGTGACTGAAAAAAACCATTATCTGTTTCTGTAAGATAATATATCATATGATAAATTATTTGAAAGGATTAACCAATATTCCTTATGAATTAAGAGCTGTATTATGTTTAAATAATTTCAAAGAAATTAATGATATCTAAGAGAAATTTCCATCCAATAAGTAAAAGCATTACAAGTTAACAAAAGAAGCAAGTAAAAAACATAAAGTCATGTGAGAATAGAAACAATTGTCCAGAAAAATCTAACTAAATACCTAAATGACTCAGTTATTACATATTTTAAAATAATTTAGATATTAATTATTTGTATTTTAAAAGAAAACATTCTGCATATCTAAACTTACTTCACCTTTTAAAAAAATTATGATTTATTTTTGCAATATTTCCTGTTTTACCTTTATTTAGTGTTAAATAAAGAACTAGTATTCCTGTGTTCCCTAGGAAATGTTCATTATATAATTAAACCTGAAATATATTGAGACATTAACCTATTTAGATGGCTCAAGAAATTCTGTAGTTACATTTGCCAAGATAAAACTAAAGGTGTCCTCATCAATTAAATTTCTTATTCTTCACTGAGAATAAAGGTTCATAATAATCAAAATACATCTTTATAATCATTAGCATTTTTATTTCATATACAGATACTATGAGCAATTTCAGCTAAGTCTTTAAGCCAAAATTCAAATTTGACCTTTATGACATCAATCCAATTGTCTTTCTGTTTTTTTCTAACATCTTCTGTGATTCTGTTTTTTTTCCCAGAAAGATCCAGTGAACTCTCTAGAAAATTTAGAAGAAAAAAAGTTTCCTGGAGAGACCTCCATACCAAGCCCTAAATCTAAGCTCCATGCAAGAGATCTCAAAAAGGAACTAATCACGTAAGTGATGTGCAATACATGTTAAGTAGATTCTAGAATTGAGAGACTTAAGTTCATAATTTTGAGTAATAATATGTGTTATATATTTGAGTTTAAGAATGTTTTAGGACAATTTCAGCTAGTCAATAGTTAAATGTTCTATATATAACAAAACCTGTGCCTACAATTAAGATCATGACATGATCTCATGCTATGAGAATTAAGCATAATTAGGTCAATAACCAAAAAACAATGAGAAATGTTTATGTCTTGCTAAGAAATTCTTAATCTGGAATTCCTTGACCTCAGAACACCCAAGTCAGGTCTTTTAGAGAGTCTACAAACCTTGTAAAACTTAATGCAAATTGTAATTTTGGAAAGAAAGGTGTTTTTTTTTGTTGTGTTTTTTTTTGTTTTGTTTTGTTTTGTATCACATTCTCAAGTGTTTTGCTGAATTTAAAGGGCACCTGCCTGGGGCAAGTACTAGTAAAAACTGCAATAGATTTCTGAGACAGAGGTCAGGATATAGGGAACAGGGATAATGTTTTGAGCAAAAGACCCTGAGCTGAGCCCTGAGGACAGGCATGCCTAGAAAGAGCATAGAAAGGATGGAGCAGGACAAGGGCCCCCCAAAAGTGCCTGGCAACAGGTTCTTCATGAACAAGTCACACGGTGTTTGAGCAGCAAAGCAAACTAATGACTAAGTATTTAGGAAGAGTGCAGTACAGAATAATCCTGAGGCTGGATACGTTGGGGACTGTCTGGAATCAGGAAGATCATCTAAAATGTCTATGAAGATTCACAAGGGAGTGCATGATAGTTTGCCCCAGGAAGATGATGTGTAGAGGGCAGAAGTCCAGATGGTGAAGGACAGAATGCTCAGCTTGGAATTTGAGGACTTAACCTGAGGAGGGAAAAAAGAAAACTATAAAGAATACTGTTTATTTTAGAACCTGACACTGTTTAGAGTCAGAGGGGAACAAAGGAAAATGAATTTCATGGGAGCTAAAAGCTGAGGAAATTCCATAATGGCACATTTGATAACATTAAATGCCACCAAAAGTTCAGGAAGGTTGAGTCAGAAATGGGGCAAATCTTTGGAAAATAGGTCTTATGGATAATAGAGAATAGTCAGCGTGAAGTGGAGAAATTCACTGAGAAGAGTGTGGGCGGCTTCCATGGGCACAATGCCACCAAATTACCGTAATGTCACTGACTGAGATTGTGGACTTAGCCTCAGGTTACACATCCTTTTTATTATTATTTTAACCCAAAGACTGTGAGATGTAAAAATTTAAAGTGTGATTCATTCAACTTCCTCTTGATGTGAGTCCAACTGGGTCACTGTCAAGACAGATCAGATTGAAGTCCTGAGCTCCTTCCCACCGCTGCTTCCAGTTTCCCAGCAGGGAGAAGAGATGTCAGAGTAGACATTGAGTGAGGAGGAAGACAAAGGGCTTTCAGGCAAAGACAGGCAGAAACAGTAACTTTTTTTGAATGTATATCCTCCACAGGAAGTATAGCCCTAGCTGGGCTGTGTTAAACATGAGTAACCAGATGAATGAATGCAAATTCTAGCAGTGACCCCTCCATCAGGCAACTGTGTCTGCCCCCTTTCTTCTGGATCCCTACCTCACCCGTATCTTTCTAGCCTTTTGCTGTTAAACCCCTCAAGAAAGTTATCTTCCCTCCGTGACTCAGTTTTCCTCTTGAATCTTCTCAGACTGACTTTTCATTTTCATGGTTCCACCAAAATCCTTCTTAAGCTCTCCATGGAACCCCCACCTTGATGTGGCTCCTGGTCTTCTGGGTTGGACTTGACAGGCTGGAGAATTTAAGAGTGATCACTCTTTCCTCCTAAACCTACACTTTTCACTGAGCATCTAGGACACCATATATTAGGTTTTTCCCCACCTCACCTGTTACCTCTTCTCACACTCGTGTGCAGCTTTCTAAAAGTGGGAATAGCTCAGATTCAGTCCTGGGTCCTCTTCTCTCTGCTGTCTGCACTCTCTCCTCCTGACGTGCAGTGTAAGAACCATCTCTACACTGATATTGGCATCACCTGTGTATCCATTTCCAGCAACCCATGTGAGCAACGAGCTCTCCATTTTGCCTCAAACCCCGCCCCTGTTCCCCATGCTTTCCCCCTAAAGTCTCCAGACCTGACAGTGACTGTTTCATCTTCTCCAAATGCTCCTCCCACAGATAGCTGTAAGGTACCATCCTCTCTCCTCCCTCACTGCACATGCCACTTACCTGAGTTCTTCCTGACTACTTAGGTGACCCCGTTCTTCACCCTGGATCAGCCTATCCCTTTTCTCAGATCTTTTTCCTTTAGTATATCTTGCCATCTAATGTGCTTTTACATTTTGTCTCTCCTGTATTCACCATTGTCTGCCTCCCCCACTAGACCAGAGGCCCCAGGTGGGTAGGGGTATTCTTTTATGCATATTGTTCTAGTTCATGTCTATCCTGATAGTGCATAATATTTACTGTGCTCTTATTTGCCCAACTACATGAGTAGTGACTTGGGAGCAGGGAATGCATCTCAAATGTTGCCAAGCTCAGGGCCTTGCACATGGTAGGTGTTTTGTAAAATTATTCCTAGTCTAGCATCAGATTATTATATTTACATGTCAGTGATTTTTAAATGATCTTAGACTTTGCCTTCTTTAAGGATTTCATGAGCAAACATTACTGGCTCAAACATCATACTCCCTTATGAGATTAACATTCCCCTGGAGCGTGGTAGTTGAAGCAACATGATGGATGACACCAAACATACCAGAACTTCAATATCACTGAACAGTTTCTCCCACAGAGGCCACTTGGATCAGCCATACACTTATTCCCTCTTGGAGCTATAATCCAAGTTTTGTAATCTTTTTATGGATTTTGTTTCTGCATGTATTTTAGAATAGCTTCAAAAACAGCAAATTTTTATCTCCTGAAGGTTGATTTTTTGAGAAATTGTCAGAGCCATTTCAAACTAAATGTAGTGTAAACGATTGATAATTAGGCTGAATTACTGTCTGGAGAGAAGAATGAAATATTATTATTTTGCAATGGGCACTTCTGATTGGGTCAAAGGTGAACACAGAAAAGGGAATGTTCCAAATATATTGTGAAAAATTTTTGGAGTATTATCATGAATTCCTAGGAAATTAACACTCTAGAAACCTCATGGTTCTCACCTCTATTACATACAGATAATTGTTTCAATGGGTAGTTCTTATTATATATCTGTGTTGTATTAGTACACAGCTGTAAAAATTTTTGTAAAAGTTTCACTACTTTACAGTTTCATTCACCATGTCCAAATTAAGTGGTATTTTATGTTTCCAATAGATAAATATACCTTATTACTTACCAAAAACTGGCTAGAATAGGTTTCCTTATGTAGTTAATTAGCATAAATTTGCTTAGTATTTGAGTATCATTTACTAAGGGAACTAGTGCTTTCCTTTCTCTAATTTGGATCTTTGATTTTCAAACCTTCCAGAATAAACCACCCAACTGGTAGTAGCATATGTTATTGTATAAGATTTTTCACTGAAGATTTGTAATATAAGCCAGCTATTAGAATCTGAAACAGAAGCTAGTCCTACTACACCTGCCTGCAATCCTTTCTGTATTCCTTGACCTTTTTATACTACAAAGCTTAAAAAAATTAAATAGACAGATGAGTAAATACACACTTTATTATCCTAAGTAATTTATAACTGATTGTTCTTTAAAATAGGATTAATTAAAAATAAAAAAACAAAATAAAATAATTGCAATGTTGTTTTAACACACTATGTGGGACAAATTTCCAATGTGGGAATTCCCAGGTAATAAAAACACATCTCTCATGTTCTGAATATTCCAGTTGTAGAAAGTTCAGAAAAAAATTCCTCTCCATTTAGTGGGTGAATGGCACTTGCCAGACAACTTAAATCTTAATTATCATTCCTTTTTAAAACTTACTTAATATATATATGTGTGTGTGTGTGTATGTGTGTGTGTATATATATATATATATGTAAGTATATATATGTGTGTGTGTGTATATATATACATATATATACATATATATATATTTGTATATATATATAAATATATATATGTAAGTATATGCCACTGGCCCATTATCCTATCTGCTATCCCATCCAGAAAAGTGGTGGCTGAAGAGCAGATGAGTCAGATTGTCTCAAACCCTGAAAGTCAAACATCTGAGAAATGCTCTAACTCTTACTTAGTTTCTTTAGATTTCCTCAAAATGGTTGTAAAGTAACTCACAGGGAGAAAAACTATTTAAAAGGGCTCCTTTCAGAAAATCTTGCATGTTGTCAATCTATCCCTAAATAACTCTTCAAAGGGATAAATTCTGTATTCTCTACATATAAATAATCTTTCACTTTAGGGAGGATATTAGCGAAAACCATGTGACTGGTTTCTCCTCTGATTATGAACACCCTAATGAATAGCACTGAGTAGGCTGGGCTCAATATACTTACTCCAAAAGAGAGACTTTTGAACAGTGTCAGAGGAAAATAAAAGAAAAACCAAGGAATCTATGGACTTTGGAAGCCAAACTGCTCAGGATGGCTGTCCTCTTACATTAGTGTCCAAGACATCAAGACACACCTAGAATGTACAAGGATGCATAAGGTGTGAGCCTACCACCTTCCCAGACAAAATGAAGCACGTGGCCCAGACTCTGGTCTTGGGCACATGGCTCAGAGAGTCCACTGCTTGTTAATTAGTAATTATCTTGACTGCAATTAAGTAATGTTCTATATATGACAAGATGTTCTATATATAATATTTAAGTAATAGTCTTTTAGGATGAAACCGATCACAAGACTTACTAACTAAATATATAATCTATTTCTGTACTGTTAGTAACATTTCCATCTAAAATGTCAGAGTACATTTCAGGATGCAGTATTTTCAAAGATTTTCATCCTTTAACAAAACTTCTAAAATCTTTATGAAACACTTTATTGTCTTTCCTTTTGAAATCCATAAAATTCCTTTCTGAAGGAAATATTCCTTTCTGGGATCTGTTATATGATTAGTGCCAGTAATTCTAAAAGCCACTATCATCAAGAACATGGATTTACAATGTTTATTTTTATAACACTATATTTTCTTTTTTTAAAGATTTATTTATTTATACATACAAGCTGGGGTACAGGCCAGAGGTGTGGGGCGGCGAGAGGGTTCACCAGAGACAGAGTGGGGAGCAGAACAGGCAGATCAGAAATACACTGCTGAGGGGAGCAGCGGGCGAGGCAGGAGAGGTCTGCCGCACCATGTGGGATTCTCCCTGGTTGGCGTCGAACTCGCTGCCGACAGCTCCGCAGCGCAGCACTCAACTGCTGCGCCACCAGGGAGGCCCTATAACACTATGTTTTCAAGGAAATAAAACACCACCGATTGTTGATTCACAATATCACTAGCACATGGATTTTAACATTCTCTTCAACATCATTTGAATCAGAGAATTCAATGTAATGAATAAAACTGCATCTTTTAGGTAGTTTGCTGGTTCTTAACAACATAAATCCTTACTTCACTAGATTCTGTGTGTCCTGTTCTGTGTTAACTTGTGTTGGCAAGAGAACTTACCTCATAACCAATCAGATAGAGCAAACAAATCACGAAATGCACCTGACTCTAAGTATTGTTTTTATTGACCCAGCTGTCCAACGCCAGGATGTGACGGAAGCGGCCATGTCACAGGAAATTATGCATCTCATCGAAGGTACCTAATACCCTCATGCACAGTGAGGTTTTCATCATTTTGTTTTAATTCAAATATTTTTTATCACCTGCTCTAGAAAGATATTATCTGCATCAGGGTCTGGAGATTGAATTAGGTGGGGTTTGGTTTGTTTTGCTTTTCAGAAATGAAACTAAGTTAAGTATATAGTTTTATCACTTTTGTGGCATATATACCATGATCATCAACAACATTTTTCTGATCCTCTAGTCCAATTTACAAATCAAAGGTTAAAGTTGATGTCAGGGCTTTGGTTCTGCCTAGTTTTAGGGCTCCAGTGGAACAAATGTAAGACAACAGAATAAGTTGTGTTATGACTTACCCTGTGAAATGTGGTATGCCTAGTCCTGGGCAATAAGTCAAGATGTAAAAGAGAATTAACAAGGCAAAGGTTGTGTTGAATCTTTCCACTTACCTTCTTCACTGATGTGATTACTTTTTCTTTAGGCACTGGTTAAAACCTTTAAGCCACCATCCCTTGGTGATTCAAAGGGAATGGACACGGGTCAGTAATCATTGTATACCTAATTCTAGACTTGGGGAGTCTCACTAGATTAAAGTCCTTCATTTGATGAATAGCAAACTAAGTCAAGATGAGAAATAATTGATGTGCCCATGAGGCCAGACTGGTTAGAAAAGCAAAGTCAGATTCAAACCCAGTTAATTTTTTTTTCGCATTCCCAATCACCAGTAAATTTAAATATGTTCACAGACTCAGGATGCCATGTGAATTGGATTTGTATGTCAGTGTGGTGTGTTTTTGTTTTCTCATCTCTCTCTAGTGTTTCTGGATGTCCTTTAGCAGATAAGACTCTTAAATCCCTCATGGCTGCTAACTCTCAGGAGCTTAAGTAAGTGGTGGAAGCATGACCCCCTTGCCCTTCGCCCGCCATGGTGGGGCTCTCCTCCTCAGGACCAGTGTGGCCATTAACAAGTAGTAAATCATGTCTAATTAAATTATAACCAAAAAAATTAAATTATAACCAACACAGTCTTTCACCGGAAAGTTCAAATGACTAAAACCAAATCATTGTAACTTAATTTTGTTAATTTGCTTGCTTTGGAGATTTTGTATTTTACAATAACTTTTAAGGCGATGATGTTATAGTTTACACAACATTTTTTTCTGTTAATTTCAACATTTATATACTAAATCATATCCAGGAGGTGTGGCAAAGCATTCTCATCTAATTTTTAGAAAACTGCATGATATTTTACTTTTTGGCCAGTTTGAATCTTATGACTTTTACATTTGAATATGGACACAATTTTGGCTCATTTCTACTTAGCCTACAATATCTGCAAGTCACATATAAATTAAATTTACTGATTTTACTTTCCTACTCTTATCTTTTTTCCCAATTTTCTCACTTATTTATTTTCATATCGTGTTCTATATTACATCCTATAGAACAATAAGATATTATAATCGATCTTATAGCTTTCATAAATACAATAAGGCAGCAGTTTTTAAAAGATAAAGGGTTAAAGTAAATTAAATTTATTTGCAAATAATATTTTGGGAAGAATTAGTATTACTGAGTCTAGTAATAACACTATTTACATGATTAGTAGAATCAGCATTTGATGTCTAAATCATAGGCAAACTATCAAATGTATTTTTGACATTTTGTTGGTATTTCCTTTTTCTAAATTGTTTATTTCTTTAAAATCTAAAATATGATAAACTTATGAAAGAATGTGTCGTATTAAGAAGGTATAAAATTTGAAATTTTATAATCAAAAACAGAAAAGGAAACTGAAATATACAACTTTTCTCATGATCAGAGTGTAAAGTACAATTGATTGTCTCTGTAGATTCTGGGAGTGACTTTATTAACTGCTGTCTCTTTAGGCTGAAAGTTAAGAATACTAAGTAGAGACTAATAATTAACAGACTGAAAAGAGAAAAGTGCCAAGAATACTTAATCAATCTCAGTTACTCAATACTTATTCAATTGCTCTAAACTTCTATACTGTTATGTCTTAATAATAGTTATCAATTTTCTTAAATGTTTTCTCTAACCATTCTTTCTAGGAAAAAATGTTGATAATATATTAAAAATGTGTAGTAGATTTAGAGTTCCTGCAGCAATATTCAGTAGTTGCATTTTTATACAGTCATCTAATATGTAACATCTCCTGTTATTTTCCATACAGAGAAGAAAAAGATACATCCCATTGACCTATTGTTTAGATACTCAAGAATTCCAAAAAAAGGTTATTTGGCACAGATTTTTCCATAATTACAATATGCTAGCATATTACTATTTTACTAAAAATGTTAATAGAAAAAGATTAGCATTCAAATCTTTCCTACAATATAGAATATCTTTAAATGACTAACTATAGATTTAACGTAAGTTTCTTTGGTTAGCTTGGAGAGATATAGGCTGATTCAATATTTCATTTGGACAAAAAGCACTTACTCCCTGTTTTCTGCCTGAGGGTTAAATATAAAAGCATTTCTGTGAAAGTTCACTAGGTTAGAGTTTTTAAAAAGTGATATTATTCACATTTTTCTTTGGATTGTTATTTTTTTCAAACTACTATTCAAGTAGAAATTTGAATGAAGTTCAGTATACATGTGAAAGTAATACCAAGATAATGTCTACAGAAAACATAAGAAAAGCATTTTATGGCAGCCTATGTTTTAATTAATATTTAAGGTTATTTTATTTTATTTTTTGTTTGTGTTTTTATAAACTTACATATTTTTTATTATTATTTATATCTTTTACATTTTAAAGTCAACAAAAGGATGAGAATCTGTGTAAATTTTTATATACAAGTGTACTTTGAAAACTATTCTTAACTAGCATTTCAAGTAGAATTGGCTTCCCCTCCTCTTACCCCTCTTTATTCCAAATTTAATGGTTGGTTGTTGATAATTTTTATTGGTAGATTTTCCAAAAAGCCATTTAAGTTGAACTGTGAGGCAAAAAGATCCAGGGCAAATGACTTAGGTCCCATGGTAACCATATTAATGTGCATAGTTTCTGGAGTTCAGGTATTCTGTTTCTGTTCATCTGAATTTAATGAATCATGATAGTAGAATATTTAAAGGAAAATAAATTAAGCACAGAAACCAGTTCGGAAAACTTTATTTCTTAAGCAAAAGATAAGAACTTTGATTATGTAGACAGAAGCCCTGGAGTAAGTTGTGTGCCAAATCTCAGGTTCCTTCCAAAATAAGTTTTTAAAGAAGGGCGGGAGAAAATGAGTGTATTGCAATGAATATATTGTCCATCAAGCATCATGCAGTAGTTATGTATCTCAACATTTTTTCAGATAAATTCTTAGCCAAAAGTTAAGTATATTTAAGTAAAAAGAGTCCCACAAAAAGCAGCTCATTCTGCTGAATTCTGTTTGACTGTGTCCTGATCCCCTCCCCTCCAGTATGTCACAGGCCTGAGCTCTGTTCCTGTGTTTTCCAGGTGCCCAACTCCGGGTTGTGATGGCTCAGGGCATGTGACTGGAAACTATGCTTCCCACAGAAGGTAGGATTGATCTCGTTTCTGAGAGCTAGAAATCAGAGTGTCAGAGGCCGCAACCCATGAGATCACCTGGTGTTGTTTTGTTTTTTTCCTGGGTTCATATTTTAGCTTGTCTGGCTGCCCCCGGGCCAGGAAAGGTGGTGTCAAAATGACTCCTACGAAGGAAGAAAAAGAAGACCCTGAGCTCAAGTAAGTGGGATAAGGGAGCAATGGCGTCAGGGCCGCTGCCAGCCATGGTTAGCTGGGAAGACTTGGCCGGGATGCATTGTGCATAGGCGGGCTTTCAGGGAATGGATAGCTTGCTAAACACAAGATCCTTGAAGCAGAAGAGTACTTGAAGGTTCAAGAATGTGTTCCCATTCATAGGTATGTTTCTACAGTTATTTAGCATGCAAAAGGAATACGAGAATGTTCATGACTTTTTTCCAGTTGTTTTAAAGGGAAGTGGCACTGTGGTTGTACTAGGGAGTAATAAATATGGCAGCTTTTCCCCTAAAACTTTATTTTACCCAAGGTAAAATTTATCTAAATTGAATTCCCTCTTCTGAAAAATATGCTACCAAAAGCTTCGATCATACATGCTATATATGTAGAAATTTAAATTGTTTGATCTACCACTTTTCTAAATGCAGTATTTAAACATCTAGAAACCAACATTCCAGTTCTACAAGTGTGTGATAAGTCAGATAGGGCAAGGCAGTTAACATTTCAGACCTTTGGTGTTTGTAGTCAATGTAATGCAGTGTTTCTGCAGTTGGTTCTAGAGCTAATCAGTGTGGGCATGAACCTGACACCACCTGTGGCAAAATGGGAGGCAGATAACCTAAAGTCTGCAAAACTCATTTTCCCCACCTATCAAATGGCGTAACACTGTGCCCCATAGGTTTGTAGTAAAGATTCCATGAGATAGTGCATGATGATTACTTAACTCAGAGCCTGGGGACCATTATTGCACTAATAAAATGCTGTTTTGATAGTTGTAGCAGCGTCTTTTAAAAGTCCATAGTGCACCACTTGCCTTCTAGTATGGAATCATCACTGCTGTCTTAGTCACCCAGTTACTGCATTTTGTGTGACTTATCCTGTCTCTCCCAGCTGGTAATGTCTCTGCTGTGTCTCTCTAGATGTCCTGTGATAGGGTGTGACGGCCAAGGTCACATATCAGGCAAATACACATCCCATCGCACAGCTTCTGGCTGTCCCCTGGCTGCCAAGAGACAGAAGGAGAATCCTCTCAATGGGGCCCCCCTTTCCTGGAAATTAAACAAGCAAGAGCTACCACACTGTCCCTTGCCAGGCTGCAATGGGCTGGGCCATGTAAATAATGTTTTTGTCACCCACAGAAGGTAACATTTGTTTTCTGTCTTTTCATTGTGTTGTCACCTGGGTTGCTTTGGGGGGGAGGGCGCACCCCTTTCAGTGTTACTAATCATGGCACTTTAGATGTTACAACAGTTGCCTTCCCAGGAGATACTGACTGACTTGAAGAATGAAAAATTGTATTTTCCCTTTTTCTGAAAATTCACTGCACAATTTTCAAGTGCTCTGGAAACTGCATTTGTGTGTTTGTGTGTGTTCTAATATTGCTTATGCTGCTATTTTTTAATACTTCAATCTTTTAATGGGTCGCATCAGTTCAAAGTGGTGATATCTACGCTAGTATGCCATCTAATTGTAAACTTTCACTTTACACATTGATGTCACTCCCGCTCTTAAACTGGCTCAATTTCAGACCAAATTGTAGTTATTTCGCTGCTGGGAAGATGTGACTCAACCCCAGGAGCCAGAAAAAAAAAAAAAAATGACACAATGACTACTAAGTGTTCAGCGGGATGAGAGAGATTTAGAAAATCCTTTATAGATTCACAATGACTTAATTCCTTTATCATGGAGTGTCATGTATTTCAACAGAGTCCTTTGTTGGGAACAGTGATCTTAATCCAGCTTTTTGGTGTACATTCTACCTGAAGGAAAGTAGCTAGAAGATTTGCTCTACACTTCTCCAGTCAAGGGGGCCCTCCTAGTCCTGGGGCCATCGCATATGATGCGGATTTAAATTCTGTGAAGGGTTAGGGAGCCTTATGCTTTGCTGAGGGACACTACGTACAATGAGCAAAACTGGGGCATTGTGACACTTTGTTTAGTTTTCAGGATACATATCAATGGCATCAGAAAATGAAACCTTCCAGGAACTGTTGATTTAAGTGATTGATTATTCAGCTACACTGGCTTCTGGAGAAAACCTGAACTTTTTAAGTGATTTATTTTTACATGGTTTTCAAATGCACGGTCATATCCATCATAGTACACATTGTGTTAGTCTGAGTTTGCATCATCATTTCATATTCAGGAATGACAATCACAAATCAAGTGTGCCCTAAGGCACTCTTTCTGCACAGCCGCTTGGCTGATAATGCCTCCATGTCCTTGTAAACGCTGGTATGAAGCACTACGCGGCCTGAGGTGAGAGCAGCCCTCACTTAGCAACAGTACTACCTTTAAAAAAAAATGTGTTTTCAGTGACACCAAGGCTTGGTGAACATGGAGAGAGACAGGAACTCCTTTACACTGTAGGTGAAAGAATCACCGGTAGGGACAGTAGGAAGCAACTTGCCTTTCAGGAGTCAAGTTGAAAATGAGCAAGTGAACATGCCCGGAACCCAGGTACTGAGCTGTTAGACCGACACCCCAGAGAATCTCCCACACATCGGAGCCCAGACATCTGTCTGAGAGTGTGGCAGCAGTGTCACTGGCCCAATTGGAAAGGACACGTGCACTTACAGTCATGTGCATAAGCAAACAGCCGTGTCCCCACACAAGAGCGCCCCCCAGAGGTAAAAGTGAAGGCATAGCAAGGTTGGATTTTAGAACTAACACTGAGCAGAAAACATTACTGAAGAGTACACGTGGAAAGACTCTGTTGACAAAAAGTTAAAAACAGGGGCAAAGTACATTACAATATTGAATCCAAACCTCAAAAGTGACTCTCCCACCAGCCACCAGTAATTAATAAGTTATTTCCGGGGCATAGGAGACAAGCAACATGGAGGGACCACGGTGCTTCAAAGGTACATTGTTAAAGGTATTTCTGTGTTTGCAGGTAAATGATATTTGTTTTAAGAGTATTCTTTAAGCTGCAAATATATGATGCAGGTTTGTATCTACAAATTAGGTATCTCAATAAAAATAATTTTGAGTTCAAAATATATAGGACTCAATGCTAAGATGCTATTTTATTTTTCTTTTTTTGTTAATTTATTTATTTATGCACACAATCTGGGGTGTATGCCCGAGGTGTGTGTGTGTGGGGTGTGTGATAGAGTTCACCAGAGACAGAGTGGGGAGCAGAACAGGCAGATTGACTGAAGTACACTGCTGAGGGGAGCAGCGGGTGTTTAGTGTTTAGTGAGTCTTCGCTGTGTTTCTGGTTCATCTGGTTTCCTCAGCCATTCTCTAAGTAAGGTTTTTCACTTTTCCACTTTATGATTCAGCAAAAGGGGAATTATAAAACTTTTCTAAGAGGATGGTTGAGAACATTTTGACCCAAGCATTATAATTACTTTAAAACCTTGCTATGAATTTTTATGTTACAACTTCCCACTCTGAAAAAAATAGCAATAGCATACATGATATGGTCACACACACACACACACACACACACACACACACCCCTCCCTTTCCTACATCATTATGATGTTTGTTCCTTTAAAATCAGAGGTTCTGTGACCAGCAGACCTCAGTTGGTGATATACTAACCTTTGGTAGTTTTTTTTTTTTTTTTTTTTATACATACAAGCTGGGGTACAGGCCAGAGGCGTGGGGCGGCGAGAGGGCTCACCAGAGACAGAGTGGGGAGCAGAACAGGCAGATCAGAAATACACTGCTGAGGGGAGCAGCGGGCGAGGCAGGAGAGGTCTGCCGCGCCATGTGGGATTCTCCCCGGCCGGGTGTCGAACTCGCGTCGCCGCTGCCGACAGCTCCACAGCGCAGCGCTTAACCGCTGCGCCACCGGGGAGGCCCAACCTTTGGTAGTTTTGATGAGATTTATTAATATTTCTAAGCAGTGATGTCCACACCATAAATTGTGTCACCTGCCATTTTACCTTAAAAGGCAGCAAGGATATAATTTAAAGTTGCCTTGATATGCCTGAATAGATTATAAATTTGGTCAAAAACATCTAAGATACTGGTGAAGGAACTGGCCATCCTCTGCAGGGAAAGGATGCCAAAAATATATTTCCACTCTATTTTTGAAAAATTGGTATTTGTGGGCCTCCCCGGTGGCGCAGCGGTTAAGTGCTGCACTGTGGAGCTGTAGGCAGTGTCATTGCGAGCTTGACGCCCGGCCAGAGAGATTCCCACATGGTGGGCAGACCTCTCCTGCCTCGCCCGCTGCTCCCCTCAGCAGTGTATTTCTGATCTGCCTGTTCTGCTCCCCACTCTGTCTCTGGTGAACCCTCTCACTGCCCCACGCCTCTGGCCTGTGCACCATCTTGTATGTATAAATAAAAAATAAATCTTTAAAAAAAATTGGTATTTGTTTTATATCCTGGAATATATAACTATATTTGAAGATATAAAACATCAAGTGGTGGTTTTAAAATAAAACACTCTTTGGTTCTAAGTCAGGAGGTTATTGAAACTTCTTTAACTTTCAACACAGCCCTGTTAATACCTGCCGCTGCCATGTCCTCTGAACAAAGCAGATCCTTTAGGGAGGCAGAGCAGTTCTCATAAGGTACTGACAACCATTACCTTACCAACGGACTTGACACAGGACACTTTTAAAATCCAACATACCAACTAAATATTAATTCTGTTCCTGAACCATTTTCTGAGAACACAGTGTGGCACATGAAATAAGACAGATTTGCACAACCTTTCCAGAAAAAAAGATACTGAAGTTCACATAGGTCACATTGAATAATGAGATGCTTCCAAAATAGAAAAGTCAGGTTCAAAGTTCAGTTTGTCTTTTTCATTATTGTCTTTTGCTGTATAAACTATTTTATAGTTTATTAAATTTTGTCAAGCCACATAGCATTCTTTTTATTTATAATTACATATGTATTGCTTTTTATGTTTCATAGAATCTTCATGTAGGATAATTTAGAATTCTTAAAAAGTACATTCATTCAGCAAACAATTATTAAGGGTGTTGTCTCAGAAATAGACTCACTTTGCCAGGTATTGTAATCTTTAGTACAAAAGTGATTGTTTCTTGCATGAATTATAACCAAATATCTGTTGAAAAAGAATTTTACATGGCTCTGATAGTTTTTAATTTCATTTAAAAATCCTATCTCCAAATACAACAAAATTTCCAAGAAATTAACTGCTGTTTAAAACAACAAAATCATCTGATCTTGTACTGTGGAAAACAAGTCTTGTTAACTGTTACCATTATCATTTTGGTGCAATTGAAATAAAAGATGACATTGAAGGAGAGAATCACTGCTGATGACTGCAACTGTTAAAGGAAGGATATAAACCCCACTTTGGGATAATGGACACGCCAGCAATGGTTGCATCTGAATAGACCTATAACAATTCTGTTTATTCTTTCAGAATAGAATGTTGTTATTTTTTAATGAAAAACAGTGTTTTAAAAGTTAAAGAAAAAATGAGAAGCTTTTCCATACCCAAACTGAATTTACTAAGGCAGTGTGTGGGGTGTTATTTTGGGGTTGTATTGAGTTATTCTCTGACTATTACACACTATACTGTTATCAGGACAGGAAGAACTAGATTCAGCCTGATGATTCATGAAATCTTGACTCATTGGAACAATTTTTATTCATAATATCTATGTACAAGTTCACATTTAGGGTAAATAATTGCCACTGCTATAAAAAGGCCCACCTATGCATGCAGAATAGTAGCATTTTACCAAAATTAATTAAATGATAATACCATCAGCAGAGACTTGCATTTTTATTTAAGAAAAAAATATTTTACTTTATTTGATGGTATTTTTGCTTTTATTTTAATAGATATTTATTTAATTGTTACTTTCTACAAAGACACGACAGCTTGTAATACAACTAGTAGACAGGCGAAGACTAATAAATAGTGAATAGAAATTTTAGTTTTGTAAGAAATAACATGTTTCTATTATATTTTCATTTTTAACAGTATAATTTCTATTTTTACAGTTTATCTGGATGCCCTCTAAATGCACAAGCGATCAAAAAGGGCAAGGTCTCCGAAGAACTTATGACCATCAAACTCAAGGCAACTGGAGGTAAGAGGCGAGGCTGCAGGTGCCACCCTAGGGCCCGGGGCTGCCGGCTAGCACTGCCTGTGCCAGACTCCACTCGATAGGCGACGTGTAATTTTAACATGACAGAAAGAAGTTTTCCTCAGATTTGAATGAAAACTATACCTTTACCTAAAAAACAATTTCTTAGTTTTTTTTCCCTGACTTTTAATAAGTATTTCTAACAGAGACACTCAAGCAATGATATTCAATGCATTAAGACAATACTGGCTGAACTTTTTCCTTGAGTCCTCAAAGTGACAATTTTTTGCATGGCTATTTGTGTGTGTGTGTGTGTGTGTGTGTGTGTGTGTGTGTGTGTGTGTGTTCCTGTGTAAGCCCTCTACCAATTTTTTTAAAGATTTATTTATTAATGCATAAAGACTAGGGTGTAGGCCATAGGTGTGGGGTGGTGAGAGGATTCACCAGAGAGAGTGGGGAGCAGAACAGGTAGATCTACTGAAGTACACTGCTGAGGGTAGCAGTGGGAGGGCAGGAGAGGTCTGCTGTGCCATGTGGGAATCTCTCTGGCTGAGGATCAAACTTGTGCTGCAGTGAATGCTGATAGCTTCATAGTGCTGAGACTTAACCCATTGTGCCACCAGGGAGGCCCTCCTCTAACAAATTTTAAGAAACACAATTTTTGGCATCTGTCTTTAAATCCTTCATTTAGTCCTTTACTCAAAATAATGGTTCATGGTGAATTTGAATAAATAGAACATCTATACCTACATAGTATTACAAGTTATAGTTGTTTGTAGCATTACAGCATTAATTTCTACATCTCTGTATTTTCCTACACATTTCCCTAGTGTCAATCCTTCAAGCTAATATATGGTTTCTGAGCTATATATTTGAAACCTCCAATTCTTCTTTGATTCTTGAGTGCTTTCTCATTAGCATTATCTCAAGCATGTTTTATTTTTCAGGAAGGATCATTCTAAAACATCTGAGGAACGCCACACAATTATTTTGCTTTGGATATTTTATTTAATAGCATCTTTGGCATTTAACTGCTGCTATTTTATTTCTCTGAAAGCTTGCTCAAGCTTTTTAATTTGTTTGTGATTTTTAAATAGAAGATATATAATATCCAAAGGAGGAAAGCACTCTTGGGGTTCTTACTATTTCCCTTCTGAGGCTTCATTCCTGTCACGTTTTATTTATAGTGATCCCTCGGGGCCTCTCTTTATCCATGGTCACTACTGAGAGCCTCAGGCAGTCAGGGAGGAATAAAAGTGCTGGATGTGGGGACAGGTCTGCGTCCTATACTCTTTCCAAAGTTCAGGTGCTTAGTCAAAGCATTTTCGCCAGATCCTTTGATTGCTCCTTGGTGATACTCTCCTCTCCTCAAATGCCCACTTTTTTTGGTGAAATTGGCACAATTTAATATTTATTTATTTATTTAACATAACCTTATTTCAGTGCCTCCCTGGTGGCACAGCAGTTAAGCGCTGCGCTGTGAAGCTGTAGGCAGCGTCATTGCGAGTTTGACGCCCGGCCAGAGATTCCCACATGGTGGGCAGACCTCTCCTGCCTCGCCCGCTGCTCCCCTCAGCAGTGTATTTCTGATCTGCCTGTTCTGCTCCCCGCTCTGTCTCTGGTGAGCCCTCTCGCCGCCCCATGCCTCTGGCCTGTACCCCAACTTGTATGTATAAATAAATAAATCTTGAAAAAAATATAACCTTATTTCAAATAATAACTAGAGAGTAGGTAGTACAAAGATTCATTAAAAAAAAGAAAAGAAAGCTATTTAAAATTAATTTTAAAAATGAGACAGAGGCAAACAAGATGGAGGCAAACCTGAGGATAACAAAAAGATTCTCCTCACAAGCATCTGAAATTTACTAGGCAAAATTGAACTCCCGATCTTCTGCTGTAAACTACTGCTGTCTCCTTCACCCCAGAATGTCACTTCAGTTACCCAGCTGCTCAAGCAGAAACGGTTGTCACCCTTGATTCCTTCCTTCCCTCATTCCCTTCATCTAATACATCACAATCTTTGTCAATTCTACCTTTAAGTTTATTTTGAGTCCACTTAAATTACTCTACCACTCTTGCTGTGGGGTAGGGGCCTTCAGACCCAGCCAAGTCATAGCAATAATTTCCAAACTGATCTTCTTCTGGTGCCTTTTTGGACTCACCTTTAATCCATTCTCTATTGGAAAATCTGAGTCCTTTACTGGCTTCCATTGCACATGGAATAAATCAGGCTTCTTGTGAGGTGCCCATGATGAACCCCACTGACTTGGTATCTTCCTTCACTGTGCCTTTCATGGCCCTAGGAACAGGCATTCCCATTCTTTCCCACCTCTGCAGGTGAAGGCCTCTTGGCCTCCCTGTTTCCCCAATATGGCTCCTTTGCTCACTGCTATCTTTGTCTATGGCTGCCCCTTTCTTTTCTGTAGAGTCCCAGATTATATAAAAGAAGCTTATCTACTAAGTGTCCTCCTAACAGCCTGCTTGTTTTCTTCATAGCTCTCTTCATATTTTGTAAGTGTTTCCTTTCTCATGGTCTGTGCCACCAGATATTATGCAAGAAAATAGCACTCCAGGAAGTAAAGTTCTATCTCAAAGAGACAGAGAAAAATAATATGTCAAAGAAATACAACAATAGAGATTTTCATTTGCTGTGAATCAGATAAATTTCAAGTATTGACAACATTCAAAATGTGTATGATGGAAAATCTCCCTAAAATTGTTGAAAATATTTCAATCCAGTTATCTGAGAGAAGATTCTTCTAATAGTGCATCCATCAGAAAGCTGTACAATTCTCCAGAAACAACTGGCCAGTGCAGTGCCTTCTGTCTCCCCCAAATACTGTAGTTCCATTTGTGAAGTCTGGGGTAATGACTGTTTTCTTAGTAACTATATCACACTTTTAACACATAAGCAAATTGTTTTAAGTACAAAAATCTTTAGATTTTAGTTGCTGGATTGCTTTTCTCTTTTTATTACATCTCAGACCCCAGTAGTAGATCATTTTTATGACATACTTTCTTCATTGGTCCAAGCAAGGCCCACTTTTATTTAGGTAGTTATTAATAAGTCAATAAGTACCCACAGCTGCTTGCTCCTATCATGCTGTTTATAAACTTCAGGACTACATTTATTCTCTTAATGTTAGGTTACAGTTGTCCGTGTTGGTTTTGGTGGACATATGACTTGTTTCCAGGTTGTACTTCTGTGATGCTTTCGCTACATATCCACACACCTCATATTGAACTGGTGGAAACATTTGGCTTGGGTGTGTATCTATGAGAGGATGTGAAGTTCACCTTCAGTAGGTAATAAACTGTTTTCATGTAGTAATGCCAGGAAAGCATCAGAAACTAGCTCATTAAAAAAAAAAAAAAAAAAAAAACAACTGTCATCTTTACATCATGCTCTCATGAAATTGATCTTATTCAATCTAAATGCAGACGTTTACATTTATCCTCCTGTCATCTTTTTGGCCCAGATTCATCATTATGGACTGCTAAGATTATGTTAAATCCTGTTTCTGGCATCCTTAGTATTATCTACCAGTCCCAGTTTTTTTAATCTTTAAAATTTAGTCACATTCCTTCTATAAGTAAATGACTCACATTCATTGAGAGCTTACTATATGCTCAGCACTTTATACTCTTTCTCAGAACATAGATTTGTATCTTATTTTTCAGAAGAGGAAACTGAAGCATGAAGAATTAAGCTGCCCAAATTAAAGAATAAGAGCCAAGCCCAGCATTCAAATTCCACAGCCCACAATCCCTCTGTAGATTGCATTTGCTCCTGACTCATGTCCCTGTAAAGAACCCAAATTGTGTGTATCTGGACTCTAGCTCTGTCTCCAATCATGATCAGTCCATAAGGCCCCTCTCACATAACAAATATATAAGCAATTAGCATAATTCATATCGTAGCTCTTGCAGTATTGTGTACAATGCATGGATTTTGAATACAGTTCTAGCTCTGCCTCTTACTTTGGTGTTTGTTTTGTTTATTTTATTTATTTATGCATATAAGAACTGGGGTGTAAGCTAGAGGTACAGGGGGTGAGAGGATTCACCAGAGACAGAGTGGGGAACAGAACAGGCAGATCTACTGAAATACACTGCTGAGGGGAGCAGCGGGCAAGGCAGGAGAGGTCTGCTGTGCTTTATGTGGGTCAGATCCCTGGCCAGGGATCGAACTCGGGCCATAGTGGTGATAGCACTGATACTTAACACCTAGGCCACCACCAGGGAGGCCCACACACCTCTTATTTTGGATTTGGGCAGGTTATATAACATCTACCAGCCCTTAGTGTAGCTTCTTAAAACTCTGTAAGGTTTAATGTCATCATGTGAAAATGTATAATGGAACATGCCCCATAGGGTGCAGTGAAGTTCAAATGAGAAAACCTTTCAATACTCAGCATCACCCTGGAAAGTAACAGAGCTGTATTAAATGGTGACATTTTCTACTCCTTTTTTTCTTCCAAAGGAATTAAGTCTTGAAACTCACTCTTTCAGAGTTTTGGATATGAATTTGAATAAAAAGTTAACATTTTTAAAAAGATTTATTTATTTATGCATACAAGAACTGGGGTGTGGGCCAGAGATGTGGGGGGGGGGCGGTGAGAGGATTCATCAGAGTCAGAGTGGGGAGCAGAACAGGCAGATCTACTGAAATACACTGCTGAGGGGAGCAGTGGGCGAGGCAGGAGAGGTCTGCTGTGCCATGTGGGGAGCTCTCATGCTGCTGGGGATAGAACTCTTGCTGCAGTGGCTATGGACAGCTTCATAGTTCTGAGACTTAACCCATTGCACCACCAGGGAGGCCCTAAAAAGTCAAGATTTTTAAGTCAATCTAATTTTCACTTTAAGGCACACATGAATATAATGAATTCCATGTAAAATGATTCATATTTGTCACAGCCTCATATTTTTAGTTTGTTTTAAGATACTCTGACTCTTTATAGGTATAGAAAGTGATGAAGAAATTAGGCATTTGGATGAAGAAATAAAGGAACTGAATGAATCCAACCTTAAAATTGAAGCAGATATGATGAAACTTCAAACGCAGGTAAAAAAAAAAAAAAAGCAGAGAAAGAAAACAATTAGTTATCTTTATGGAAATTATAATCTTTAGTCGAGATAAAACATTGAAATGTTAAATATTGTGATAAAAATATATTGATATCTTATAGTGAATTTCTGAGGATATGTAATTATTGTAAAATATTGACTTGGTAGGTCACTGTGGACTACTATTGATTTGGTAGTTGTAAGTAAAGCTACTCATGTTTTTCTTTGTCTGCCTCAAAGACTTTTATAAGTAAGGTAGATCAAGTAAGGTAGAAAAATTGTCATGACAAGAAAGGTGATGATTTACTTTCATTCAAAATTCAATAAAAATGGGGCAACTTTTCAAATTTAACTTAGAACACCTTTGAATGTGTCATGTTGTTAGAAACAGATCTTTTTGAAAGTTTTCCTGAATTGATTCTTCAGTTAAAACTCCAAATAACTTCTTAATTCTGCATTTTTCTTATGTCATGCCTGCCCCATCCCCTGATGAAATGAACCCAAATGGGAATGAAAAATTCAGCCCAGGGGTGTTTTAAACACTAATAATGACTCTCTTTCAACAAACTAGTCAGGAGGAAAAAAAAAGTGAAATAAAGCATAGGAGGAAATGTCTTTTCTCCTTCTGTCTTCTCCTGAAATGTAGGCTTTTTAGGTCATATCATCTGAATCGCGGAAATCCTCATTCACAGCAGCTGAAGATGGGGGTGTTTCTCCATCTGAAATGCAGTTTTGGTTTCCTCACCCACGGTGTCCGCTGTCATATCTTCTTTAATAATGAACAGGCTTACACAACCATGGTGCATTGATCGGAACTCATGGGAGCTCCTCTTCAGGAACATTAGCAAAGACAATAGAAGCCTCTGCTCTCATGGAACATAGTCTAGAAGGCAGAGTCACACCATAACAAAAAAAGAATCATGTGATAAATATTATCATATGTGACATGGATTTGGGAGAAGCAACCAGATTTCAACATGAAATAGGATAGCCAGCTAGGCCTCAGGAGGAAGGAAACATTTTGATAAAGACTTGAGGCATGAAAAAAAAAAGACTATTCTTTAATGGCAAGGATACTCAGTAAGGGACATGTAGTAACAGCAGCATCTCAGAGTTAACATAGCACCTTCAAAATGTAGCAGACTGCATGGGAGCACAATAAATTGGGTTTTCCTTCTAGAATCTAAAAAAAAAAAAAGACTTGAGGCATGAAGGGAGTTAGCTAAACAAGTATGAGGAGACAGTGTGTCTAACAGCAAAAACAGCAAGTACAAGAACGCTAAATCTTGAGAAGTTCCAGGATTTCAAGAAATAACATAGTAAGGGGGGCTTCACATGAGCAAGTTGAGGGGTAATAAGTCCCAAAGGACTTGCAGACTATTTTAAAGACCTTGGTTTTTATTCTGAATGTCACAAAATCATTATGGGTTTTTTCTTTTTAAGATTTGTTTATTTATGCATACAAGCTAGGGTGTAGGCCAGAGGTGGGAGTGGTGTGAAAGGATGCACCAGAGACAGATTGGGGAGCAGAACAGGCTGATCTACTAAAGTACATGCTGAAGGGAGCAGCAGGTGAGACAGGAGAGGTCTGCTGTGCCATGTGGGAAGTTCCCTGGCTGGGGATCGAACTCATGCTGCAGTGGCTGCGGATACCTTCATAGTGCTGCAACTTAACTCGTTGCACCACCAGGGAGGCCCCATTATGGGTTTTTGAACTAAAGGTGAACACCATTATATCTGACTTATATTTTAAGGGACTAGTTGGTAGTTGTTTTGAAGACAGGCAAAAAAGAGATTGCATGGAGTGAAGTCAGATGCAGGTACGCCCTAACAGACCTCCCCCCAATGAGGAGGCCGTCACAGCCATGTTGGTGACTGGGCCCAGGGAGCAGCTGGGCAGGTGGTGGCAGTCTTTGCGTCCTGGAGTTTGGAAGGAGGAACCCAGTGGATTTGAAGTATGAGAAGAAGAGAGCCACTAGGGATACCTTGAAGTCCCAGGCAATATTCAAGTTGCTTTCAACTGGAATCAGAGGGCTGTGTGTCTATGAACAGATTTGGGGAAAGAGCAAAGGTTTGCACCTAAACATGTTGAGCCTGCGATAACCACTGCATAGACATGTGAGATGCAGAAGTCATGCAAGTCATTCAAGAAGTCTGGGAAGAAGATATTGATTTGGGAATGTGATTCCAAAACAGAGAAAAATGTGAGGTTGTAGTTTTATAAAGAGCGATTACATTATATTTGATTCAGCTGGTGCATTTTCCTTCAGAGAGAAACCTTTTGTACTTTCAAACTCTACTTCTCATATTCCCAAGTTATTTCCATTTTAGATCACATCTATGGAGAGCAACTTAAAGACAATAGAGGAGGAGAACAAACTTATAGAACAGAGCAACGAGAGTCTGCTGAAGGAGCTGGCGGGGCTGAGTCAAGCTCTCATCTCAAGCCTTGCTGACATCCAGCTGCCACAGATGGTAAGTCCAAGGCCAAAGCTTGGTCTCTCCATTGCAGGAGTTTGCAATGTCCATGTGCAATCACCAACAGGGCTGCCAGTGAAATTACCTAGCTCTGAGGGGACCCTTCAGCAGTCTGCAGAGGCACCAGGCTTCACTGCGTCTGACTTTCAGTGAACTTCCTCACTGGGAACTTACAAAATCTGAGACCCAGTCATTGCATCATCCACCCAACTTAAGAACTGTAAAAAAAAAAAAATGTTTTAGCTTGGTGCTTTCTTCCTTCTAAGTATGAAGAACATAAGTTTTCCACATACAGAGTGAGAACCACCAAAGTAAGCACTGCATCCTTATTTCCAAAATTTAAACATATACCTAAGGTTTAGCAACTACTTGAAATTCATTAAAAATTAATTTCCTTTACATTTTTATAAGTAGAATGAACATATGGGAGAGGAACAGCACTGCTGAATGTTTTTAATTTCCTTAGTGCATACATATTAGAACAAAATTTCTAAAACTTCAAGTTTTATGTATAGAGAAGCAGAAATTTAATGAAGAAATACATTTGGTTTGCTGAAAGCAATAAATCCCTCCATTGACCTAACTTCCAGCATGGAATCATCATCTGAATCAACCCCAAATGTTTCTCTTGACAATAAAAAAAAAGTAATAATGTAATAATAAGAAACACAAAGGAAAACAAATTATTACTTGATAGTAATATTGGGTATTATGGTGATATTACTTATTAACATTTGCCTTAACTCATGTTTCAAATTTGTATTCCTTAATATTTTTTTTCCTTTATCAGTGCCATAAAAATGACCATCACCATACCAGATAATTTATACCCTGTATAGTTATGTTCAGGGTACTCTAGTGGTGAAGTTTAGGACACACTAAATGTGTCCTAAAACACCAAAGACTGAGCACTGACATTCCCATTGTATACTTGAGGAAATCAAGGCTGAGAGAGATGACGTAATTTGATCGAGTTTGCAAAGCTAGCATTAGCCAGGGGTCCTGGCTGTGCTGTGTGGTCTCTATTCTGCCACTTGGGTCCTGGTCCTAGTACATGCCTTTCCAAGAAACACAGGACATAGCAAAGGCCCAAACCTAAAGGAAACAGAACCCTGATTAAAGAAGTTAAACATGTAGATCAGTACTTTGCTGAGCACAACAAAGTAATCTTTGAATTTAGAAGGTATACCATCTAAATGGCAACAATAGCAAATAATATCATTAGTAACTATAGCACTTAGACCTTTTAAAAATCCTTTCTTCCAAGTATCTTGTGAAGTCAGGTCTATGTCATGTGTTTTCCAAATAGGGGGAAATGGAGGCACCACAAATGGTTGAACAGCATTTCCAGTGTGTGTTAATTTCCAGTGTGTTAATTTCCTTTGTTTCTGCATGTAAGTTCCACATATCCAGTGTCTACTCTCTTTGAAGTACCACATTAGGCAAAGGAGATACCCCAAAACACAAAAGAACAAGGGATGAACAGACCCTGGCTTTGGGAATCTGATGTGCTACCCGAAAAGAGAGCTAGAGAAATAAAGACATATATTACAATGAAGCTACAAGGGCAACATGGATAAGACAGTGTCTGCGGATGAAAGAGGGCAATTTTCTACCAGACAGCTGGTTAGTGAGCAACTTGCCCAAATCTTAAATTCCTTAAATTCCAGAATGGCTCTGCTAAAGGAACATTCTCCAACATTCGCCTTCTGCATACAGGAGGTCTGTTTTGTGCTAGGCATGCTCTGTTGAAGCTGAGGCAACCTCTCAAGTCCTACAGTTTTGAGAGATCCAGCTCAGCAGCAAGACATCACCTATACATGGCTCCAAATTGACCACAAAATACTGTACAGTCACGTTAATCCTCTTAATTGGTAAAAGTGAAATGAATCCCAACACACATTCAATCTCTATCTCCCCAAACTCCAGCAGTCATGTGGATCCTGACCTTCCCTCTGGGACTCCTGCGTCACTGCTACTCTCCGATGTTACTTGGTCCCCCTTTCCCTGGATCTCTGTGATTGGTTCCATGTGTTTTGTCTTCATTTAGGGGCCTATCAGTGAGCAGAATTTTGAAGCATATGTAAATACACTCACAGACATGTACAGCAATCTGGAACGGGACTATTCCCCAGAATGCAAAGCTCTGCTGGAAAGTATCAAACAAGCAGTGAAGGGCATCCATGTGTAGGATTCCAGTCCTGCTAGCAACAGAAATCACCACAGCAGTGAGACAAATGGATCTGGTAGGCGCTCCAGTGCTGCTGGGGCATGTAGGTTGCCGTCCTGCATTTACAACTGCAACATTGCACTAATTCCCCCCACCCCCAGCTAACATAAAAAGGAAAGAAAAACTATGATAGACTCTTTGGATTAAATTCCATGCGGTCAAATATTAGATCTTATTTATTTTCATATGTTTTTCTTTTTATTTCTTCATTGCACTGTTTTGGTTTGGTTTAGTTTTGTAAAAATATGTAAAATAAATGTGACATTTTTATATTTTATTTATTTCTAATCAAAGAGTTTTTTATCTTTTAACTGCATTTTGAAGTCTGCCATATTTTTACAAGTATGTTTATTAATTTATTTTCCAATAGAATTTAAATAGAAATGCTATTCTCAAATCCCGTATCTTGCTGGGTTTAAATGAGAAAACACAAAAGTATGAAGGAAATTCTTGTCTAGGGACTATGCTATGGTCCAGTTTGGTTTTTATTGCACACTTTCTCTCCTCCCCCCACTCCCCCATCACTGGCTTTTCTATTTATAAGGTGAGTGGCATGAAAAGAATCAAAAGATAAATGGCGCCCCCTAGTGGGGGAAATAGCACTCACAGAAGCACAGTACTGGAAAACAGCCGTTCAGAATTTGTTAGCAATAATTAAATATAGCAATCAGCAAAGTATTCAACTTGGCTGTGCGGTTTTAGTTAATATGAATTATTTATTTGAAATGTTTTAAAGAAACATAAGCTTTTTAGTAATGCAGATTTGTCTGTTTGTTTTTCAAGTCATATCAGATAGTTGGCAACTCTTTTCCCAAGACTTGATGTGACCAGCCAGGCTTTCCTGCCATATGTTGGTACAATATACAAGTAAAAATATTGATGTAGATTTGTACTTAGCAAATGCAAACACATCCAAATGGGAAATTTTGTAGATACCATACCCCCTGAAATAGCATTTATCTTACTGGGTTGACTGGAAAGGAATGGTAAATATAGAACACATGAAACAATATTACTCCTGTCTGAGTAATTGCTTTGAATACTAGTGACATTGTCTCACCCTCTCTAGGAACAAGACAACTTTCAATTTGATATAAATCTTTCTATAGTACTGCAAGTGCAGAAAAAGTATACACACCCACACACACCCACATATACACTCACAAATCCCATACATTCACACACACATGAAAATGAGCCCGCAGTCTTGAATTTCTGGATGGATCAGAGTTTAGAAGTTGCTATAGTAAAGGCAATGTCTATTTCAGGGATTGTAAAGTAGTTCAGCATTGTTTCAAAAGTTTTTTTATATTTATTTTTTTTAAGAAAAAGGTATAGACAACCAGCTAAACTGCCTTTTTGGTGTGCACACACACCTCGTGTGCAATGTGCCTCCGTGTAAATGGACACTTGAACTTAGTGTGGGCTTAATTTTCTGTGTTATAACAAAAGTGTTTATTTTTTATTAGCCTCATGGGTATGTAGATTGAATATGAAGGCACTCACAGGTTTGATGTATTCCTCTGTTATTACTGTTACCTGCACAAATTAAAAGTAATATCCACAGAAATCCACTCTCATGACACTGTGGTCTTCGTTAATGTATTAAGTGGGACTTATCTTTGGTTTGGGGTTCCTTCGAACCCTTGAATCTTAGTTTAGTGAAAATGAGGTGTCTGTTTTTAGGTAGGAATGGTGTTTATTTAAAAATCAATTTTAAATAAGAGCTGCCATATGTGCTGTCTATTATAAATGGGACACCAAACAAAATTTTCTATTAAAGTTATGTAATTGCAAACATTTTGCTATACAGTACTTGATAGATGCATACAAATGAATTCACTTATTACAAAGACAAAAATTTAATTTGCTAAATATTTTAACAGGTTTGTTATATATTTTATTTAATTTAAAAGGAATCTCTTACCAACCTATGTATTTATTATATAATTTACAATGACTTCAGGTTAATTTATTTGTGTTTGCATAGTTTGAGCAGGATATTTTGTGAAGTTTGTTTGTATTTATTTGCTTCCTTTGTACTTGATGTGTTTTTGTAATGTGCACTGAATTATTTTTCCTTTTCACTATGTTAATGATTGATACTGTAAATTGGGTCTTTTGTAAACAAAAAAGGCAATGATGTATGCATTTTTTAATTTGAAGTAGTTTGTTTGTAAACTGTTTCTTCAAACAATTAATATTTCTTACATCAAAGCAACAAAATTGTGTTCAGTGCTGTACATTTGGTGTATGGTAGGAAATAAAAATTAATAATGAGTTTTACTGTGATCTTTCTCAAGCTTCTATCTAGAAACTATTACTGCCATCCCATTAAAAGCACTTGTCCCAGAAGGAACTCTGCTGACCGAGAGTACACCCAGCCCCACTGCTGACGAATCTCGGTTCAGTAAGCCAGTCCCTTGACGTACTTTTTCACCCCAAGTAGACGGATCTGTGGTCAGCTGACAAGTTATCATAGCCCTTGGTTCAATGGCTACCTGCAGAATAGCGGAAGTCCATGATGCAAGGAAAGCCATGATGCCAGGAATTTCACCTGGATCTAAGATTAATAAGATATAGATCCCACTTTCTTGATTCCAAAGTTGCTTTGGGTACTTAGCATAAAGTAGTGCTCCCATATATGTGGTTTTGCTTTCAGTGGTTTAATTTACCGCTGGTCAAGTAAGATCCAAAAACATTGCATGTAATAAAATATTTTGAGAGAGAGAAACACTCACAGAACTTTTGTTACAGTACACTGTTATCATTTATTTTATTGTTGTTGCTGTTAATGTCTTACAATGCCTCAATTAGAAATTAAACTACGGGCCTCCCTGGTGGCACAGCAGTTAAGCGCTGCGCTGTGGAGCTGTCGGCAGTGGCGACGCGAGTTCGACGCCCGGCCAGGGAGAATCCCACATGGCGCAGCAGATCTCTCCTGCCTCGCCCGCTGCTCCCCTCAGCAGTGTATTTCTGATCTGCCTGTTCTGCTCCCCGCTCTGTCTCTGGTGAACCCTCTCGCCGCCCTATGCCTCTGGCCTGTACCCCAACTTGTATGTATAAATAAATCTAAAAAAAAAAAGACTAAAAAAAAAGAAATTAAACTACATCACTAGTTTGCATCTAGAAGAAGCAGCAGCCTATAGTATATATAGGTGTCATGTTATTTGGTTTGAGGTATCCATTGGGGGATCTTATTTTTATATTCATACAAGTCAGTAGAAAGAAAAATATTAATTCTTGACAGCATAACTTTTGCTTGCATGGTTTTCCTATCTAATATCAGTCAACTTAATTTTTCAGTTTCTGCCCAGATTTACAGCTCTTGGACTGGCTGCCATTTATGCTCAATGTTGGTAAAACCCATGTAATGCACATGGCGAGGCAAAATAGACTGAAGGGAAGTTTGGGACTCCAGAGAAAGCCAGGGCTGCATTTGGCTAGACAGTCACATAGGGCTTGGTATGCAGCAGTTAATGCACAGCATAACTTGCTTTTACTCACCAAATGCGTTTGTACAAGATGTGCATGTGATCCGTCCCATGGATGACAAGATTCAAATCTTCTCAGCCAGGTCCCGGGCTTACCGTGAGCATAGTATGTGCACTTTACCCTGATTGGGACTTTTCATCAGTGATCAGCACCTGCATTCCCATCACCCAGCAGGCCAAAGGATGGGTACCAGTTCTAGTAAAACTGAGAGATTGCTGAGTATAATCACGCATTCCAGATGTTCAATTAGAAGACAGTTATGGCAGACCCATTTTCTGACTTCTATGTAAATTCAGTCCAGTGAGAGACAGTGGAATGAATCACAGGTATTATGATTGAAGTGGTCTGTGGAACCAGTGTAGAGGATTACCTGACTAGATCTGATTTCATGGGAAAAGTGTCAGTTACAGAACAGCTGAGCAAATTTGAGGAAAGTCATGACAGGCAGCAGGAGCAGCCTGTGCAAAGGTACAGTGGTAAGACAAATCATCAAGACACATACAGGAATTAAAATATCAAGCAGTTGATGAAAAGTGACAAAATAGATGCGAAAAGCCCAAGTAAATGAGAGAGGGGGTCATATTATAGAAAGTCTTGCTAGAGAGTTCCAACTTCTACAAGTAGACTTTGGAATGCCAAAGGAAGATTTAAAACCAGAGACTAACAGGATTAGATTCCCACCAGAGACAATTTATTCCAGGAATCCCAACAATTAATATTTCTTAGTTAAGGCAACAAAATTGTGTTTAGTGCTGCACCTCTGCTGTATTGTGAGACATGAAAATTGACAGTGAGTCTTGCTGTGATTATTTTCCGGCTATCATACAGACATTATTATCCATGAAAGGTCCTGGAAACTTTAGACACAGAACCAAAATATTACTTGAAGCAATGACCTGAATAAGGAGAAGGGAGTGAACAATTCTTTGTTTCCTCACCATAAAATTTTTTTAAAATTAACTTTTTATAGTATATATTTTATTATTATTTATGAAATTAATATTTTCTACATCTATTCCTGTATTATGTTCATTCATCATAGTCTTGAATAGTACACTACTACTTCCTCTTAGTATTCATCAGATAACTACAAAGTAAAAAGATTTAATTGGTAAATAGTTGTTTAATTCTTAAATGCAATGATATCTTGTATACGTTATCTCATGAAATCCTCAAATGGATTTATAGAGTAAATATCACCAGGCCCCATTAAACTAATGAGAAAAACAATGCTCAGAAAAGTTACTAACTTGCCCAAGACCACAAAATTAGAGAAAGAGGTGTTGACCTCAAACAAAAATAAACTGTTATTTTGACAACAGAGCTTATTAGAAAGCAAAACAACAGAAGAGAAGGCAGATCTACTAAAGCATTCATGAGGACTCTTACCTCCACTTTCCTGAATCTAGGAATAACCTTCCCTATAGGACCTCGGGAAGCCCTCCCCTCACTTCCGCGGGAGGGGGAAATAACGGGAGATGCTAGTCGTGTTGGCTCCTGTAGTTTGCTGATATACACACGTGTGGGCACACTCTAGTTTCCCAACTTCACTTACACAGAGTCCTAAATATTAATGTTCAAAGGTGTAACTTTAATTCAACCACAAATGTGCTTGAAAAAAACAAGTCTGGGGCCTCCCTGGTGGCTCAGCAGTTGAGCGCCGCTCTATGGAGCTGTCAGCAGCGCGTGATGTGAGTTCGACTCCCAGCTGGGGAGAGACCCACATGCTGCTTCCCTCAGCAGTGTATTTCTGATCTGCCTGTTCTGCTCCCCACTCTGTCTCTGGTGAACCCTCTCGCCGCCCCATGCCTCTGGCCTGTACCCCAGCTTGTATGTATAAATAAATAAATAAATCTTTTTTTTAAAAAAAAAAAAGTCTCTCCACTATTCTTAAGACCTAACCCATGGAACCTGTCTAGTAAACTGTCAAATTCTGTCTCACCTGGAGTAAATAAAACAATTAGGTTAAAAGAAGGCACATGGTAGCCCACTATTCCTAAATCTTCACATGGTAACTCTACTTGCCCACCCTCATTACTGAGTGCCTAGGAGCCCCTGAACTCATTCTTGTAGGTTTTGTGGTCACACCATCATGACAGCATTATGATCAGCATTATATTGGTAGAAATCCAAGGCTCAAAAAAGAGTGAAGAATTAGCTTGATGTCCCAAAGCTAAGCACCGAAGTCAGAATTCAACCCAGTTTTACCCAGAGAGGAGATACTGTTGTTTTGCTGGCCATCATCCGAAATTGCCTCAAATCATGGTCAGTTTAAACACCACTCTCGCCAAAGTGATTAAATTCACATTTCAACCACATCATCATAATGTATTTATCCTGTAAAGACATATGATAAAAATGTGACACCTTAATTTATTTGGCAAATTGGAATGGAACCTCTTGATACAAGCTATAATAGTCTGCTCAAATAAGGAAAATATAAATAACTCATTTTTATGTTTTTTAGGGCAAAACAATATAATAATTTTGTTCTGTAATTAGTTGTTTCGTATATGCTGGAAAGTTTTGGATATAACTCCAGCAATCACCAAAAAAAAAAAAGATAATTTGTACTGATCTTTATCATCTATTACATTTCCAAAACCAAAGAAGAAACTAAAGTCCATGCTCTTGTTACCAAGAAAAAGCATCTAAAAATCGTCACCAGTTCAGAATCTCTCTCACAGGTTCTGGGTCCAGCCATCCAGCACCACAAATAGAGACAAAAGCACCTTTGGTGTGGGGAAAAAAAAAGGGGGGGGGTAGTATTCTAACCAACAGGGTAGAGGGAGAGAGCGAGAACTCAGGGGATGGAGGGAGAGGCAGAAGGACTAGTTGCCAGCTGACAATATGATGTGGAGCTGCAGCATTACTAGCCAGCAGGTGTGGCAGAAGCCTGTTACTATCGAGGTTGGGGGCTCCTAGAGCGGGAGGGGGGCGAAGTCATGCTATCCAGCTGGCCGGCAAGGAACAACAAGGAATACGCCCACTCACATCACTTTTTCTTAAGTCTTCCTCTTCCTCATATGTCTCCCAAAATGGCCACTGAACTCCGCCTCCTTCCCGGGAGCCCTCCACCGTCAGGGGTGGGGTTCAGACCACAGCACTGCAGGGAGTTGCACACCAGGCAGTGTGCAGCCCTTGGGGTGGCGTCCGACCCCTGTCTGCACACTGTCACTCTAAACCTCTTAGGAAACAGTTTGTTCCACTTACATTTGTGCTATCATATCTAAACCTAGTCATTTTCCTTCTGGGACTGATAACCTTTGAAATGAAAACCAGGGTTGGATGTCTGGGCTAGATATTTTGAAGTAAGAATGGCACTTTGGGGATATGACAATCTATCAAGGCCTTTAAATAGTCGAACTTTTAATTGTTGTAAATCTTTATAAATAGTAAATATTTATTCCCAAGACTAGCATTAAAAAATACAAAGGCCATCTGAATAAATTTGAAGATCTAATCAACTCTTTCAATCATTCATGAATCCAGCAGCAGACTGTTTAACAACTAAAAGTCACTGCAAAGAGCTGTAAGAAGTAAAAGGCTTTTGTAGTCAGAAAGCAAGCAGGATAAGAAAAGAAAAATTTCAGGGAAAGCCAACTTCAATGGAGTTTTCCTCACTAGCGGACCAGAAAATTCTAGATTGATTAGTTTGAAATTCCACTTTTGGGATCGACTAAAATTACAATTAAGTCAGGTATTAAGGTTTGGTGGAGCTTGGTATAAATGACTCCAACTTGGGCCTGTTGCTTTTTTTTCCCCTAACGTATCAATATTGATTTTTTTAAATTTAATTTATATCCTTTACATTATTGTGTATTCCCCCATGGGTTTCCCACCACCAATTCACCTGTGAACCATCACCATAGTCCCTTGTGCTCTTTTCTCCCCTATTTTGGTCTCTCTTCCTCCCCTCCCCTGTAGAATGTCTCTCATTTGTGGTTGCCTCCTAGATTTTGCCTTTGTTTATGTTTTGTGTGCTATATTCTCCTTCTGATTTCTCATTGGCTCTCTTACATTCCTCCTATAAGTGATACCAAGCTCGCAAGCACAAGCAGCACAGCGTCCCAATGCTTAGAACAAACTAGAAAACAAACAACAAGGAGAAGGAAAAATACAAATAACGAAGGAATCCCTCAGGGGAAGGATAAACCACAAAAAGAAAATCAGCCTCCAGACCCCAATAACAATGACATGGAAGAACCTCTCTGTCTGCCAGATAGAGAATTTAGAATCATCATGATTAAGGAAAAGAATGATATGAAAAAAATAATTAACAAATTGAAGAATGAAATTGAGACCCTAAAGAAGGAGAACAAAAGTTTAATGGAGAACCTAAAGAACTCTGGGAAAGGCAAGGAAAACAGAATCAATGAAATGGAAGAATGAATCAGCAATCTCGAAGATACAGACATAAAAGATCCAAAAAAGAAAAGGCAATAGAAGCATGAAGGGAAAAGAATGAAGAAACACTTCGAGAACTATCTGACACCATGAGGAAAGGAAATAAAAGAATTATAGGAATCCCAGAAGGAGAGGAGAGGAACTGTTGCTTTTTTTTTTTAACTTTAGCATACCTGAATTTCAAAATAAGTCCCCAAGACTAGTGTACTTGACTTTCAAATTTTGTGCCTCATCAGAGACTTACAGATCAGATACATCTACACCCACCTCAGCTGACTGTGGGTGCAGCCAGGCCACAGTGGACAAGCTTCTTTGACATACCTTGAGGCTTATATCATCTCAGTGTTAGAAGTTTACCATCCAGGAAATTGTTGCTTAGGAATAAAAATGGGAAATATCTTTATTGCTTGTTATATGGACTTGCTAACAATACATTTAATTAAATAGGAACTACTCAATTCCCAGAGTAAACAATCCTCAGAATGACAGCCTCCTGGTTGTTGACTCTCAGAGACTTACTTTGTACCCCCAGTTTGCCGTGTCTGTCTCCTCCAAACTGTCACATCATGAATTTCTCCAGTCTACTCACACTCTCATATTCAAAGGCTGTCCTTAAACAACTCCCCCCCCATCCCCAACACAGGAACATCCCAGCTTTGCTTGCCTTTCCCTGCAGATTCCAAGAACCTGGCAAGGTCCAGTGAGTTTTGTGTTGCCAGCAGAATATTTGGGCTGTATTATGTAGGAACAGAATTGGACAGACTGAAGTAATTTCTACACACACCCATGAATATATATCTATATTCCCTTCTTCCTCCCCCTCCCTCTCCTCCTCCTCCTTCTCCTCCTCCCCATCCCTCTCCCTTGCCCCTTCCCCTCCCCCTCCTCCTCCTCTTCTTTTTTGGTAAGCAATTTCTATTTTGAAAGATCACTACTGTAATAGCGCAATCCCCATTGAAAGGGGAGGTTCCAGATTCCTTCTCCCATCAAAGGAAGGGTGGAGCGGAGAGGGGAAGGGAAGTTAAAAAGGATTTGGAAGAGGAGACTTGAAGAAGACTTGGAGGAAGCACTTAGAGCAGAAAGACATGTGAAGAAAAAGCCACACTTCCTTCTCAGACTTGGACTTGTACCTGGGACGTGGGGGTCCTGGAGGAGACATTTGAAGAGACATGGGTGAGAGGCCCATGGGAGGCCTTTATCTCGACATGCATTATTTTTTCCCCCGCCAGACTTGCCTGCTCTCTTCTGTCCCTTTCTTATGGGTCCCCACAAGACAGTGCCTTATGCTTTCAGGCCTCAGTGGCCTTACTTTGAGTCAACCCTGTTTACTGAACATTAACCCAGGAAGGGATGGGAAACTGGGCATTTCATTTGGGAAACTATATCCTTTTTCTCTTCTTTTCTGTCTATGGCACACTAATCCCATTAAAGTTCTTTCCTACTGAAAGTCTTACACACCAAGAGTATGCTTTGTCTTTATGTGGCAGATGGCAGACCCCATTTAGAGCATGCAAGTGTGGGGGTTCTGGAATGCCCCTCGCTCCTCCTGTTGACACTATAATAGTTGGAATATACATTTAGAAGCTTAGAGAGTCTACTGTAAGTTAAATATCCCCCTCAATATTAGGTGGGTTCCTTTTCCGTTAAGCAGCATGATCTTTTGTTGATAAGAAAAACCGAATTTATTGTTGCCTCCTAAGGCACATATCCCTCTAGAGGTGTGTAGTGCCAGCAAGGCATAGGGCAGGTTCCCTATGATTCAGGTAGATGGGAAAGGAGGAGTTTTGGAGCTCTTGGTGGCTTTTTAGGCTTTTAATGATCTTTTGTAGTGAGGCAACCAGGCCCAGGACAGGCGAGGAGGGCCGGGGGCTAGAAGGCTGGTGGGCCTCCCAGTCCCCGGCAAATCTTCACTCTTTCTGGGCTCTCTGGTGTTCTCTCGTCATCTCTCTACTGCACCCTGAATGGTCCTCTGCTCCACACTCTGTTCTCTGCCGCTGCTGCCTCTGTGACACCGCCCTTATAGCCTCAGTCTCTGGGCCCAGGTGCGCCCACTCATACACGCCCACGCCCTACTCCAGGTGCTGCCATCAGGCACGCATACAGGACCACAGGTGTCATCATTAAATCTAATGGTGGTAGAGCAGAAAATCCTGACCACTCTTTCACTTACCTCACAAGGGGGAAAAGTAAAGATGGGTCATTTATAATTTGGGGGCCCTGATTTAAGACAGCTGTCTCAGTGGAAGTGCCAATTAGGTTAGGTTTCAGTAATATAATAGCTTAGAATCAGTGGATAGGGGCTAAGAGGTGAAAGTTTTGGACAGGGTCTTGGAGGAAAGAAAGTGTTTGATGCTATATACTGAAAGTTGACTGCTTTAAGTAGATTCTGAGGGAATTCCTGAAAAGAACAACACAGTTATTTAAAGTTTATCTTACTGGGCAGAATTTTTGGAACAGTAAAATCATGTGGATAAAGAGTCTGCGATAGTAAAGTCATGTTAATTTATACTTGTAAACTATGGAGCAGACAGTTTATGTTCTCCAAGGTAAATTTGCAGAGATTTTACTGGGGAGTTGAGGAATCCTTTTTTTTTTTTTTTTTTTCCC